>OVAQ01002680.1:0-11934 GCA_900406345.1 Erysimum cheiri | reverse complement strand
GAAAGGTTTTTATTTGTTTATCCGTTTCGGAAGAGATCAGGGAGCCTAAGCTGTGCGGAGGCCCTGATGAAACAGGGAGGACCGGTCCTTGAGAGAGATGTCGCATACTTCAAGTCAGACATGAGGAAGTGGGGCAAGTTGTTAGAGCGTCTCCCTGCCGCTGATCCTCTAGAAGGCTTCATCGTGCCGGTGCCTGAGCCATCGAGCATCGACGACGTATTTTTTGACGAAGGTGAGGAGCAACAGCTTGCTGTGGAGAATGGGGAGCGTTCTGTCGAAGGTAGGGAAGAACTGCCCAACGCCGACGACTGGGGTCAGATCACTGGCGATGCTTCTCCTTCGAAGGTTCCCTCGACTCCGTCCTATAGTGACTCTACCTCTTCGAGCTCTGGGAATTCGGCCGTCTCCGGATGTTCAACCTAAAGGTTGCCGGTCTTCTCTCTCTGCCTTTTGCTTTGAATGTTTATTAAGACTTTTGGTCGGCTTGATGGCTGTTCTGTTGTAACAAATAACCTTTCTTTTTCGTTTTCATTTATACATGAATAAGTTCCCTCTCTCTTCATTATTTTGCAAGCTATCTACTCGATTCGGTTTTAATGTTGAGGCGATGTTTCAGCGTTGATGAGTCCCATATTTATCGTTTTCTATCTACGATTTAGGTTTGTATTTTGAGTCCTTCTATAACTATAAGATAGGTTCTCGGTGTTTTTGCTTCACTTTATGTATTTCTAGGGGTTTTAGGTGTTTGGATAAAAATGAAGAGTTTTGGATCATTTTGGATGCAAATATACATTTAAAGATGCAGAGTCCAGCAGACCCGTCATAAGTATGGCCTCAGACAAACACCTTACCACCGTTCGAATTTTTTGATATTTTGATACAAGATAGCTAAGGATGTTAGCTTTCATCTCCAAGTGGTTTGAAGGAAATCCAACGGTGCAATCAAGAGTTATGGCCAATTTACTGAAGACATGTCAACCCACCGACGAAGCTGACGCAGACGAGAGTCGGGACCGACCGGTCCACACTTGGGACCGATAGGTCCCCCATTAGATCAGCTTTGGAAAGTTTCTAAATTGCTCCAAACCGACCTAAACCTCTCTAAACCTAATTCCTCTTATTATATAAACCCTATGCTCGACTTGTAGAGTTGTAAAGACCTATTCTAGGGTCAGAGACCTATTCTATTTAGCTTTGCACTTTGTTTTATCTATGGAGAACTCTTGAGAGAAGATTTCTTCTTCTCTTTATTGTAATTCAATTATGCTTACTTCATCTTTGATTTGCTTGTTCTCTAGGCTTGAGTAGTCTTTCCATTGGGTCTAGGGTTTCTGAAGGAATGTTGTGAATGAACTGTTTAAGTTGTTGGATTGGGAATCTATCTTCTTAATCTTCATCTATTATTGTTCTTATTGCTGGATCTAAGTTGGCCACCTTAGAAACTGATTATAGGTTAATTAATCGTGCCATCAGAAGTGTTGTTTAATCTCTAGAACTAGGCATAGATGAGCAAGGTGATTCTCAGCCAACGATAGTTGAAGTTGAGGCACCTTGTGAACATATCAATCTTGTTCGTTAATGCTTGCTTGCTTTATTAGAGTCATACGATGGTTTAGGTTCTGATATAGTATTGCTTAGTTAAGTATTTACGCGATGGCGACTTGCTTCTACTTTCGTGAATTGAGTTTAAGAACGACGCTTAAAGAATTCTCACTATTTCCTCTAGTTGTTGTTTCACATCCCTGATGATTTCCCTATGCCCAATGCTTCTATCTTATTAATTATTTATCTTTTATGTTCTATTTAATCTAAGAAAACCAGATAACAAAAATTAGGGAGAGATTATTAAACGGCCACGTCATCACCTAGGGCGACTTTGAGTGCGACTAGGTCTTCGAAGCTTTCTCCTCAAGGAACGGCCTTCTGCGGCCAGCCGCCGCTCCCCCCTCATGACGGAGCCGGCGATCCCGATCCCCCAGGGGGAAACGGCAGTCTCCTCTCCCGAAGCATCTCAGCAAACGTCCTATGCGGCCATTGTTACTAAACGACCTTCTCTAAAAAAGTTTGATTTCGAAGTTTCTATGGTAGATGGGATCCCAACCATCGAAGTTCTAGAAGAAGTAGTCAAAGACTCGGTCCCTCTATGGAAAGATTTTTTGGTGGGGCGTTTCCCTAATACGGCTCCAAATGTCGCCAAAATCCATGTTATTGTCAACAAGATTTGGCCCCTTGGAAACAAATCCATCCGTGTTGATGTATTTGAAAACAATTCTAAGTCGGTAAAGTTCAGGATTCGTGATGAGGCAACGAGATCAAGGATCCTGAGAAGAGGTATGTGGAATATTGCAGGTCAGCCTATGATAGTGTCAAAGTGGTCGCCAATACCTGAGGAAAATCAGCCAGAGATCAAATTAATGCCACTTTGGGTGACAGTGAAGAACGTTCCCCACTCAATGTATTCTTGGGGCGGGTTAGGTTTTCTTACAAGTCATGTGGGGCACCCGATCCGATAAAATCGGAAACAGAGCAATGCTCCGACTTTGATGTTGCAAAAGTGTTTGTGGAAGTGAATTTGGGTCAGGAACTTCCTAAATCTTTCCGATTTAAACTTGGTCAAGAATTTGAAACAGTGGAGTTTGCATACCCGTGGCTACCTCCTAGATGTTCTTGTTGTGGTCGATGGGGGCATCTAGAGGATGCTTGTGTGATGAAACCGTGCTCTCCAGTTAAGCCGCCAATGGTGGAACTCGAAGAGGGTGAGGTTGATGTAAGTCAAGCAGTGAGTCAAGATCAACCTGCAACAGTAGTGAATGACATCATTACTGTCCCGATCTTGGATCAATCTCCAGTAAAGGCAGCTCAGTCCGATTCTAAGAATTCTGAATCAGTGGAAATAAGTTCACAGGACCAAGAAGGTTGGTCAAAAGTATCTCCAGGGAAAGGCTGTAAAAGCAGAGAAAAGAGTCCTTCTTTAGAGTATGGGGCAGTCACCATTCTATCTCCGTCACGTTTTCCAGTTCTCCAAACAGAGGAATCTGAAAAATCTGAAAATACAATGGATCAAGATGTTGAATCAGAGCAAATGAACAGTGGCCAAAAGAATAATACGAGTATAACGACTATTGAGAAGCAAAATTCTATGGCACCCGGGGAAGCAACTTCAGCAGAGACCAACACTCCCACGTTCATCAAAGAGTGCTCACAGGGTTCTTTCAGAGACAGCCTTTCAAAAGCAAAGGGACTTAGCTCCAAGCACCTCCAACACTTCTAATAGACGACCTCCTAAAAAAACTCATTAATGTCGGGTTTCTTCTGGAATGTTCGCGGCTTTAACAAATCAAATAAGTATACGGTTGTTCGTGATTGGATAAAAGCTGATTCTCTATCTTTTGGATGCTTACTAGAGACTCGAGTACAAGAAAACAAGGCAATTAAATAGTATCATATCGTCAACCTTTCGTAATTGGTCCGCGATGACTAACTATGAATTCAATACTTTGGAGAGAATATGGGTTGTTTGGAATGACAATGTCAGAGTAACTCTAGTCTTTAAAAGTGGGCAAATGATAACTTGCTCAGTGTTGGTTGATGGAATTGAAGATGAGTTCTTTGCTTCCTTCGTCTATGCCTCTAACTCTGCAGAGGAGCGATGAGAGCTGTGGGAAGACATTCAAAACCACCACTTGGCGCCAATGATACGCAATAAGCCTTGGCTTATTATGGGCGATTTTAATGAAATTCTAGATGGAGAAGAACACTCAACGTATGAATCAGGCCCAATTCTTCTGTTGGGTATGCGGGATTTTCAAAACACGGTCAGGCTTTGTTCACTGATGGATATGCACTATCATGGCCCTTTGTTCACCTGGTCAAATAAGAGAGAAGAGGGATTAATCAGTAAAAAGCTGGATCGAGTACTAGTCAATGAAGAGTGGAATCGCAAATTCCCATTGTCATATAGTGTTTTTGAACCAGGTGGTTGTTCAGATCATGTCCGTTGCCGTTTCAAGCTAGGAGATTCTATGCAAAAACCGCGTGGCCCTTTTAAGTTCTCAAATGTGCTAACTACATCCCCGGAGTTTCTGTCAAGAATCCAAGACTTCTGGGACACCACCCCTGCTCTCTTTCACTCTACTTCTACAATGTTTCGTTTTTCGAAGAAACTCAAAGAGCTGAAACTGATCTTAAAACGTATGGGCAGGAACAACTTGAGTAACTTGGCTACTCGGGTTGATGAAGCTTATTCTGCACTCTGCGATAAACAGAAACGTTGTTATGAAGATCCTTCTCCGGAGGCGATTCAGGATGAGAATGAGGCTTTCACACACTGGGATATATTGTCGGAGCTAGAGGAAGGCTATTTGAGGCAGAAAGCAAAACTCCATTGGTTAAAAGTTGGTGACAAAAACAATAAGTATTTCCATAATAGCGCCAAAGCACGAGCTGCTTCTAATGCCATTCGGAAAATTCATGCTTCTGATGGAAGAATCTGCACGTCACAAGAGGATATTAAGGCTAAAGCAGCTCATTTCTTTGAAACTGTTTTAAAAGCACAGCCAATGGAAAATGAGACTATAACCATTCCGGAAATACAAGAGCTCATGGAGTTCCGTAGCTCTGAAGTGGATAGTTTAAATCTAATAAGGCCAGTAACAGAGGAAGAGGTAAAAAAGGTTTTATTTTCTATGCCTCGGAACAAATCTCCCGGTCCAGATGGGTATACGGTTGAATTCTTTACTGCAGCTTGGTCAATTCTTGGTCGAGATTTTGTCGTCGCCATTCAATCCTTCTTTCTCAAAGGATTTTTACCAAAAGGAGTTAACACAACGATTCTTGCTTTAATTCCCAAGAAAACAGATGCGAGAACAATGGGAGACTTCCGACCCATCTCTTGTTGTAATGTTCTCTATAAGGTGATCTCTAAGCTATTGGCTAATTGGCTCAAAGAAATTCTCTCAAACTCAATAGTCCCGAATCAGTCTGCTTTTATAAAGGATCGATTAATGATGGAGAATGTATTGTTGGCGTCGGAGTTGATAAAAGATTATCATAAGGAAACTGTTTCCAAGCGCTGTGCTCTCAAGATTGACATTTCTAAAGCTTTCGACTCAGTGAACTGGTCATTTCTGTTACGAATAGTCACGGCAATGGAACTTCCAGAAACCTTCATCCACTGGATAGAGCTCTTCATCAGTACTGCACCATTTTCTGTCCAAGTAAATGGTGAATTAGCGGGATTTTTTAGAAGTGAAAGGGGATTGCGACATGGATGCTCTTTATCTCCATATCTCTTTGTCATTTGTATGAACATCCTAAGCAGTATGCTTGACAAAGCGGCGACACAACGTCGGATCGGCTATCACCCTCACTGCCAAAGCATGAGTCTCACGCACCTCTGCTTTGCAGACGATATATTGGTATTCTCGGATGGCCATCGTAGCTCTGTGGAAGGTATTTTGGAGGTTTTTGATACTTTTGCAACTTATTCGGGCCTGCATATAAGTGTGGAAAAGTCGACAATATTTATGGCTGGCATTCCTTACTCACAACGTGCTAGCATTCTGCAGAGATTTCCTTTTGAGGTAGGCACTTTGCCGGTGCGTTATCTCGGGCTCCCTCTCTTGACTAAGTGCATGATGGCAACAGATTATCTCCCTCTTATTGAACGTATTCGTGGTCGAATCACCTCTTGGACGAGTCAATTTTTATCTTTTGTAGGAAGATTACAATTGATAAAATCGGTTCTTTCAAGTCTAACGAATTTCTGGTTATCTGCTTTCCGCCTTCCAAGCTCTTGCATCAATGAAATTGAAAAATTATTTGCTGCATTTCTTTGGTCAGGGCCTGAGCTTAATGGAAAAAAAGCAAAAGTATCTTGGTCTATGGTATGCAGATCTACTCAGGAAGGGGGATTGGGACTGCGCTCCTTAAAGGAAGTCAACTCAGTTTGTGTTCTTAAGCTAATATGGCGTCTGGTATCGACAAAGACTTCTTTGTGGGCTAAGTGGATCTATTCCAATCTGATCAAGGAAGGTACATTGTGGTCAGTAAGGGAAAAAAACGCAGATTCTTGGATGTGGCATAAGATACTCAAATATAGAACCATCGCACAGAATTTTCATCAGATGGAAGTTCACTCAGGAACCACCACCTCCTTCTGGTACGATCGATGGTGTCATCTTGGGCAAATTCATGGCCTTCTGGGATCTCGGGGATTCATTGACCTTGGTATTACTAGTTGTGCCACTGTCGCAGATGTGATGGACTCATCTAGGCGCCGACGTCATCAGATCAACTTATTAAATCAAATTGAAGATGCCATAACCACAGTCCGCTTGAGAAGAAGCAATGAAGCAGATAGATCACTTTGGAAATTCAACGATGAGAGTTTCAAACCAAAGTTCTCTTCACGTCACACTTGGCGACAAATCCGTGTGTCTTTTCCTCATTGTGACTGGTCCAAAGGAGTTTGGTTTCAGTTCTCAACACCAAAGTACGCGTTCATCACATGGTTAGCTTTCCATGATCGTTTAGCAATAAGGGACAAGCTCCGGTCATGGAATGCGAGTTCACAAACGGCCTGCATTTTCTGTGGTGAAGACACGGAGACAAAACACCATCTGTTTTTCTCATGTCCTTACTCATCGCAGGTTTGGTCTGCACTTGCTCGAGGCTTACTTCAGACACGGTACACATCAAGTTGGACATCCATTGCTCCTCTTCTGTTGGATACCAATCAGCCTAAGCTCCAAACATTTACTCTGCGCTATGTGTTCCAAACAACATTATACAGTCTATGGCGGGAGAGGAATGGAAGACGTCATGGGGATTCACCAACTCCAGCCCAAGTACTAATACGGATTATAGACAAACATGTTCGTAATCGGTTTACTACACTTCGTGAATCCGGATAGTTCGAGGAAGGCCTCCGCTACTGGTTTTACACTAGGAATTTCTAATATGTTGCTTGATGTATCCTAGAACCTCAGAAAAGACTCTCAAACTATTGTAGCATTTATTGCAAAAACGATTTTTTGGTGAATAAATTTTACATTCATACAAAAAAAAAAAATCTAAGAAAACCAAATATTTACTTTTGTCTTAGCTCTACTTTAATCCCATAAATCCGTAGTGTAACTTATTGGTCTCTGTAGATTCGACCCTAAAGTGGTACAATCGACTGTCGTATTGATCCGGTAGTTTGCATATTTAGGTTATTAATTGACCGAATATCAATTTGGCGCCGGTACCAGGGACCAATAACGTTGCCTACGAGTTTAAGATTAGGGTTTAGTCTAAGATTTTTTATTATTATTACTAATTAGGTTTCTACTNAAAAAAAAAAAAAAAAAAAAAAAAAAGATGGATGCTCAAGGAATTGTGGATCCTTATGTAGCTCGTGATCAAAATCCGTGGAACGACCAGAGAAGGGTGTATCAAGCTTCCTATGATATGCCATCTCCACAAGTGAATAAGCTTTAGCTCATGATGCAACTGTTAGATGGGCAAAACAAGAGTGCACGAGACATGAAGGAAAAGATGGAAAGCATTTACATCGAGCTCAATGGAAAACTTGAGAGTTTGGCTTCTCGTGTTGATTCTCTTTGACATGAGGATGTCTCAGATTGCGTCTTGCTCTAAGCCTAATGAGTTTTGTAACGCAATAGTGATTCAAAGTAAGATTGAAGATGTACAAGTTTCCAAAAAAGCTCAGGACCGATCGGTCCAGCACATCGACCGATCGGTCCAGCACATCGACCGATCGGTCCAGCACAGCCAACAACCAGTGTCGATTTGTACTACAGACCGATCGGTCCATCATGTAGACCGATCAATCCTGTCACATGCTGCAAGTTCTGAGGCGCAAATTGGAGGTCCTGGAGTTTTCTCTGACTTGTCCGCTATTACGGCTCATGCTGGAGCAAAGGCGAAGCTTCATGATACAACAAACCAACAGCACCTGATCGACAACGACGAAGAACCGATCGATCCCACTTTTAGACCGATCTGTCCCCTGGACGATGATGCCTTACTGACCAGAGGGTCAAGACCGACCGATCCCCCTTCAGACCAATCGGTCCCCATGACAGATCCAGGTGTGCTTGACATGTTTTCTCATGATGTTGTATTCAATGTTGTTGCCAGAGAAAAGGTAGTCCCTTATAAGTCGAAAGTTCCGTATCCACGTATCTCTAAGATGCAACTCGATGCTAAGACGTATAATCGCTTCAAGGAGGTAACCAGCAAGATAACTAATGCCCTTCCATTCTCCGAAGCTTTGGAGGAGTTACCATTCTTCCGAAAGATTTTCCATGATGTTGTTGATGGAAAGGAAGATCTTGATGAGATTAGTGCATTCTTAGCGGAACGAAGGGACACTCTCACCTCGAAGCTCACAAAGGTGTTGAAGCTTGACGATCCCGGGAAGTTTGTTGTCCCATGTTCAATTGACAGAGAGGGTTTCAACAACTCTCTCTGTGATTCTGGATCTAGCGTGAACCTCATGTCTAAGGCTATTGCAGAGAGGTTGGGGATAGGTGATATGAAAGCTTCTCAGGTATCTCTCAAGTTCGCGAATGCTTCCACCATAACTCCTGATGGCTTAATTCATAACTTAGATGTTCGCCTTAGAAGCTGCTTGGTTCCCACTGATTTTCATGTCGTAGAGATGATCGAAGGTTCTGTTATGCCTTTGATTCTTGGGAGACCCTTCCTTGCAACAGTGGGTGCAGTTGTTGATCTACCTAATAAGAGGATATCTTTCTCTAACATCGATGATAAAATCTTCTACAACGCAACCCTTTCCAATGAAGTTATACAACGTGACTCTTATCTCACCATAGACAATGAGAGGAAGCTGGATGTTATGCTAGTGGGAGACCTTGGTGATAAGAATGATGTCAATAAAGTCCTAGATGGAGACACTCATTCGTATGGAAGGACATCCGAGAAGGTCAAGAAGAGGGACAAGCCAAGGTTTGCGAAAGTGATGGATGATTCTCATATCACTTTGGTACTATGGAGATTTGTTCTAGATACCATTGAGTATAAGATGAAGTGCAAAGGACGATTAAAGCCTTTCTCTAAAGTCAAGGCCATCCTCACTCCAGAGTTTAAAGAGAAAGGCCAAGAAGCAATGGATGGTATGCTGAGCACTGTTCTGACATTGCCAACAGCTGATGAGGGAGCTTGTTTTGAGGCGAGTTCTCATCCTCACACTACTTGCTGCCTGAAACCACAGTCAAGATAACGACTTTAAAAAAACGCTTATGGGAGGCAACCCAAGAGTTTGTACAAACTTCCCTTTCTTTATTATTTTTTCTTTATTTGTTTTTATTTCTAGGATTTTATTTCGGTGAAATCACGTTTGGTGTTGAGTGTTTTTAGAGATAGGTACTAAACGCAGAAGATGCGAATTTTATTGTTCCAAACACTGGAGACCTGATGGGTGCTAAATAGCACTCACTGAGTTTCACCTAAAATGACATCTAGGTTTTTAACCTTAGGTGAAAACAATTGCAAGGTTGAAAGTGCACAACCAATCGCTTGTAGTACTTAAGGGTCGATCCACGAGGAGTTGAGTGCACGACAAGCTAGTATGGAAAAGAATAGGCTAAGACGAAATTAGGAGGGGGTTTTTGTTTGTGATGTCCTAAATGTCACTCCTAGGATTGAACTAATTCTAAATGAAACTAAAATGAAGGCTAACTAACGCTAAAGGCTACCAACTAATGCAACTACTGCTAAGGACTACTAAAGACTACGACTACTAAAGAAGGCTAACTAAGGATGCTATAACTAAACTATGACTACTACTAATGCTAAAAAGGGAAGCGGTAATAACTAAATGGGTTTACTATAAAGATTTAAGGCGTTGGGCTCTTAGGGGAACATCTCCAGGGTTTCACAAAATCAGGGATTGCTAGGTAATTAATCTAAAACTTGGTTTATTTGACTCACTAACTCGAACACTAAATTAAGCCGTCATTATCCTGGTCGCTCTCTTTTAGAGGCATGGAGTTTGCATAATGAATAAGTTCGATATGTCCTAGACGTCGACACTAACCCCTGTACCTTAGTACATACAGAGATTAGCTAGGTCAGTCTTCTTAGCTGGATCCAATAACTCCTAAAGGTTTTTGTCAAATAGGCTTTATCTAAGATAGTCGCTTATCCACGGACGGCCTATCCGTTTCAATACGCAGTTAACATAAGCTAGAAGATAGAATCATATAATAAACCCTACTAATCTATAGACCTAAGCAATCGATGATCCTATGAAAACCCCTTTGAATCACCCCATCAAACCCAACAGGGTGACTACTCGCTCATGGCGAGAGAAAACATTAAAACGATTGAAATATGCAATAGATCTATAAAACTAATGATTGATTGATGAAAGCAAAAGGGTTCAGATTCAATCTCTAAACAACAGGTGTAAAGAAACCAGATCTTTCTCCTCAACAACAAAGTAAAAAGCAAAAAGAACTAAAGAGATAAAGAAACTAGAGTAACAAACGAAGCGGGTGCTTGGCGAGACGTCCAAAGGAAGCTCTCCAAGTCTTCTTGCTGTTTCTCTAGGCGGCTGCTCGTGATCTCTAAGGAGGCACACGAATAGTATATCGAAACCCTAGGGTTAAGACTTCTATTTATAGGCTTCACGGCATCGGCGAATTAGGGTTAGGGTTTTCGTCGGTCAAAACTCGGTGTCTTGGGCCAAACGAATTGGGCTTCTTATGTTGCATCCTCAGGCCTCTAAATGTGACTAAAACTTGAGTCTTGGCCGCATGGTCGAGCTCCTGATGTGCGTTGGTAAGGCACTTGGTCGCATGGTCATCGCGTGGCCGCGCAGTTAGACAGGTCGGTCTTCAAACGGTCATAACTTCTGATTGGCAACTCGTATTTGGTCGATTCCACTTGTAGGTGTTTCTTGACTCTTTAAGATTTCCAATGACACCAGAATCTCCCAATTTGGTTTACTAGAAGGTCCTCAACGAATGCCAAACTTCTGACAGTCCGAAACTGTCCTGCAAGTCCTTTTTATCCTTTTTCAGCTCTTTTTCCCTAAAACCTGTAAAAACTATTTGTTCTTGCAAATACTTGATTATTGGCTTATTTATGTTATGAATACATGAAAACCTTTATAAAACCAATTGAAAACCATAGCTAAAATGGGCGAAAATACGATGTTATCAAGACCGATCAGTACTGACGTCAGATCAATCGGGTCCCCTGGATATTGACAAAGTCCGAGACCATAGAAGATCCAGATCGATCGGTCCCTCGCGAAGACCGATCGATCCCCCACTCCTAGCAGTATTGGGACTCATGCCATATTGTCCAGACACACCAAACGTTTGATCACTGGTTTTTCTTTCTTTTTCTTTTAGCTTTTAATTTTCTTATATAGAGATTATAATTATCTTTTGTTGTCGGTTGCATTTCTTTCTTTGGTTTTTCTTACACACCGGGACGGTGTGAAGTAAGTCTGGGGAAGGATGTCTCCATGTACTAACATTATTTTTCTTTGTCTTTCTTATTTTTATTTTTTTTTATTTTCTTTGAGTCATTTTATTGAGTCAAAATGGTTTGAAACTTGGAACTTCTTTTGTGAATCGCGTGTTCGTACTAATATCTTCTGCTATCCGCATGATTATTCTTTTTGAAAAGCCGAAGATTGGAACGTCATTAGCCGAACAACTCACCAGAAGTCCCTATCTCTTGGAAATCCGATTGACCTGGCGTTGCCTCCACCCATGATAGGACGTGAATTTGACTTAATCTTCTCAACTTGGGGCTTGCTATAAATCGAACACGACCACTAACTCAGGCCTTCCAAGACGCGCATAATTTCAAAAAAAGTATGGTTTTCCTCTCTCTTCTCCTGAAAAATAAAAAGAAAAGAAAAGGGATACATGTAGGTAAACAAAGAAG
>OVAQ01002678.1:0-11935 GCA_900406345.1 Erysimum cheiri | reverse complement strand
TCGAAAGATTCGGAAAAAAAAATTCCAACAAATTTTCTCAACCTAGTCCAGCTAATGCGACTAGTAACAACGGCAGACATGAGGTATATATATTAATAAGCATTTCAAAAGCTATCATATTCCTTATTCATACATGTTTATATGTGTGTTTTAAAATTTCTTATATGTAGTACGCCGTAATTAAAATAAATGGAAGTTTTCATGGAGCTCAAGCAATGATAAACGTGTGGAAGCCTTATGTACTATCGCCACAAGAATTTAGCCTAGCACAAATGTGGCTTATGGCGGGTCCTGTTGCTGAACTTAATAGCATTGAATTTGGTTGGCAGGTCTTACTTCATTTTTTGTATGTGCATCTTAATATATAATTATATATAATTATATGCTAATTTTATTTTGCTTTTTATTGTTATTAATTAGGTGTTCGAAGAAAAATATAATGATACCAACCCTAGATACTTTGTTTTTTGGACTGTGAGTTAATAGTATTGAATTTTTATTTTATTTTATTTTTTCAATATCTGTTCTTAGGAACGACTTTTTTTTTCTCTTTTGATTTATTTGGTAAAATTTAAATAGGCTAATGGGTACCGGACAGGCTGTTACAATAATGAATGCCTAGGATTTGTTCATCTCAGCCCAGAAATTGCTTTAGGTGGAGCCATTAAACCCTTTTCCACCTTAAATGGTCAACAATATGAAATTCCTGCAAGTATATGGAAGGTCAATATAACAGAGTATTTTTCACTGTATTATGTCAACAAATATACTATCTTATAGTAATTTATAACTAAGAATTGATGTGTTATGTTATTATAGGACCCTCGTTCAGGGCATTGGTGGCTGAGAGTTAATTATAATATAATGGTTGGGTATTGGCCTTCCACGTTGTTCAATCATCTACGAAATGCTGCAAATTATGTTGAAATGGGAGGTGAAATATTAGACTATAAGTATGACTCACGACACACAATAACGAGAATGGGGGGTGGATATTTTGCTGAGGAAGGTTACAGAAAGGCTAGTTACTTCAGAAATCTTGAGATATCTAATGAACATAATGTTTGGAAAAAACTTCAGGGAGGTCATACTTTCGTAACAAATAAACATTGTTATAATATCAAAGCTGGTTATGATAGTGTTTGGGAAAATTATTTTTATTATGGTGGTCCTGGTCGAAATCAAAAGTGTATGTTATAGACGCATGAATATGTCATATATAAGCATTTATGTCATTTACCATTGTCATATAATATCTATATGATGGTATAAATAAATCAAAAATAATAATTTCAATATACAAGAATATATAACTGCGAGAGTTTTTTTGTCATCAATTTATTTTATTAATATATAGCTATAGAGAGAAAATTAATCTCATACAAGAAAACACAACATATAGTACATTAGAGGAGGCTTATGCAATCACATTTGACATGATACTCTAATTTAGAAGAACTTGACTATGGAAAAACAACAACATTCTCATTGATGGACATCTTGCAGTGGATCTGGATCATTACCGCATGTTATGGAGTCATATGATAATACACATAGTCCTTTTTTTCTGCACTCGGCTGAGCATCTAGGTTTGTCGACTGTGGCTGATATTCTAAATGGAATGAAGTACAACTGTTGGTATAGGCCCTGACATTTGTGCATCCATTCAGATTTTGGTTTCAAATTTTTTTTCTTCGAATTATTCGGTTTTTGAGTTGAAGTCCTATTACCAAATTTTTGGTTCGGGTTAGATTCGATATTTTCACCATCGCGAACCAATTGCTCTCTCTTAGAGAACACATTAATCAGTAAATCAAAATTGATGAAAATTAAAAGAGAAATAGAGTATCAGAGGAAAAATCAGAGAAATGAATAGAATGAAAAGATCAGATACCGTATTAGCATAACAAAATCAAAGAGAA
Organism: Erysimum cheiri; assembly: GCA_900406345.1. NCBI lineage: Eukaryota > Viridiplantae > Streptophyta > Magnoliopsida > Brassicales > Brassicaceae > Erysimum > Erysimum cheiri. The sequence continues at coordinate 10,013 of OVAQ01002678.1, read as the reverse complement.
ATATGAAATGCATTTCTACTAATCTCAATCAAATAATTTTTTTAATGATATTTGTTTTTGCAAGTACCTTTTTGTTATCTACTATACAACAAAATACTTTAATTTTTAAAGAATCAGAGAAATGACCTAACTAATCTTCATCGAGAGTTCAAACGACTACGAGAGCTTTCATTATCTCCCGTGTATTCGTCGTCGATTGGTCGTATCCGGCAACGTTCACCGTTTGGATCGAGTGAGTCACTCGTTTGATCTTTCTGAGCTTTGTTTTTGTGTTTATATATATGAATGGTCTTGATGTATGATGACTTTGATGCTTTAATATATCTACATTGATTTTGAATTGATATATCTTCTTTTATGATTTGTGAATTTCTGAAGTATTCATTCATATGGGTAGATTAATAACAATGGACAATTAAAGACACTAAACAATACTCTAAAAATATTCACTTGATCAAGCGATCATTTGCCTACTGACCAATTTGTGATGTACTGATGTCGGATCATTCCTCGCAAAGCTGATCAACATATCAAACTGAATACATGACAAAAGGTGTTTCGATTGGCTGAGACCTTATCAATTAATTGACCAATCAAATAAGCATTTTTTCTAATTTCACATTTTCAATTTGGAATAATCCTCTAATTCTATGTAAAACAACACAGAAACTTAAGATAATCTACACATTTCATAACTTAGTTTAAAAGTCAATTAGTCATTATCAAATCCAATAGAAAACGGAAATATAAAACAGAGAAAACAGACAAGAGCAGCTATGCCATAAACAGTAGAAACTTGTAGGCAGTGTATTTCATGTTCTGATGTAATTAGGTTCATCAAACTAGTTAACTCCAACTCGCCACAAGTTCCTGTCATCACTGAAAAATCGAAAGAACTTCAGCCTAATCCTAATAGTAAATTCACATGTTCCTAACTCACCAGTCACCACAAGTTCATGTCACCACTGAAAAGCGACAGAACTTCAGCTTAATCGTAATTATTTCAAAATGATTACAAACCCAATTTAAAAACGCTAGATAACCTAATGGTAAGTTGCAATAGAGACACTGGTAGTTACCAAAGCAAGGATGCAAATGTGTTGAACAAAATGGTAAACTAAACACAACACTCTAAGATTCCCAAAGACATAACACGATGATATTAACCGCAAGTACACAATGAATGCCACAGAGCAAAGCAATCCAAACCATTCAAGATCGACAACAGAACAAAAAAGCAAGGATGCAAATGTGTTGAAAGAATATTAAACAAAATGGTAAACTAAACATTCACAAAGACAATAACACGATGATATTAACCGAAAGTAAACAATGAATGCCACAGAGCAAAACAATCCAAATCACTCAAGATTGACAACAAAACAGAAAAGGTAAACAATTAACCAACAAAAGACGACAAAAACACAACAAAAAGGAAGCAGATTTTACATAATTGTGAAGTATCAAACCCCATAAAGCCAAACCAATCAATCAAAATGAAGACACTCTCACTCGTATTAGGAAGAAGAAACATCTTCAAATAGGCATAATAGGATGCAAATGTGTTGAACAAAATGGTAAACTAAACACAACACTATAACATTCACAAAAACATAACACGATTATATTACCCGCAAGTAAACAATGAATGCCACAGAGCAAACAATGTGGTAGACCAAAAAACATCAAGCAAAACAATAAAAAGTCCAAACCACTCAAGATTGATAACAGAACGAAAAAAGGTAAACAATTTACACAACACTAACATTCACAAGGACATACCACAACGATATTAACCGCAAGTACACAATGAATGCCACCAAGCAAAACAATCAAAACCACTCAATATGACAACAAAACAGAAAAGATAAACAATTTACCAATAAAGAAAGCAGATTTTACATAATCGTGAAGTATCAAATCCCATAAAGCCAAACAAAGCAATGAAATGAAGACACTCTCAACATCTTCAAATAGGCATAATAATAATACTAAATCCACAAGTCATCATCATTACAAGAAACAGAGATCTCACTCATAAATTCTCATAATCTCATATCAAATCTAGCCAAAGCAAAATCCTAACAGACATATTATAAAGATAATAATAAGGATTAAGAGTAAACCAAAGCTCAAGCCTCAGTCTTCTCCTCCTCCGACGACACAGGACCTCCATCATCTTTCGAAACCTCAGTCACATCAGTCTTCGCTTCCCCCACAGATTCATTAACCGAATCAGTCCCATTTCCAGCATTAGATCTAGCTTTCACAGATTCAAGCATACGTTTACTAATCTCTTTAGAATACGCCTCAAGAATCTTAATCCCATCATCATCACTCGTCACACCACTCGAAGCAACAGCATAAGCCTCTTCTTCAATAGATTTCGCGACGGTCGAAGCTTCATCAGATTCAAGAATCCCATACCTCTTGGAAAGAATAGATTCGGTCGACAAAGTCTCGATCAGACGGTTTAAGACGGCGTCGCGAGTTTTCTGAGTCGGTGGCCAAATCCGAAGCGAGATTCCTCCGAGTTTGGTCTCTGGTTTCGCTTCTTTCGTCAGATCTGTGTTCTTTGAAGCTTCTTCTTGCGATGTTGGATCTGTTGTTGTTGGAGGTAATGTGGTTGAGCCTTCGGATTCTGATTGCGGCGGTGAGATTGTGGTGGTGACTGTATCGGCGGTTTCTGCCATTTTGAGTGAATTTGGGGATTTTGGTTTTGAGTGAATGAAATGAAGGATTTGGTTTTTTGGGGATGACGTCGGTTTACGAAGTGATGAACTGTGTAGAGTCTATAGACATTTAATTGGTTGGTTCGGTATTTACCGTATTATGATGTAATAATTAAATATTTTGAAAAATATAGTATGAAATATTTGGAAATTTAAAATCTTTTGGTGAAAGAGATTACGGCCAGTATTACATTACACTAGTTTTTGCATTTTGTTTTTTAAAATCTGATTTTTTTTTTTTCCTTTATTCAAAATTTTACATGTTAAAAATATCTAAAAAGTAATAATTTTACACTAAATAGATTCATTTTTTAGTATTTTTTTATATAATTTTTAACAAAAAACTATAATCTACTAAATTTAAGATTTTGAAGAAAAATTCACGAGAGTTTTCACTTTTTCTCTTTTTTTCTCTCTTTCTTTTCTAAATAATAATAAAAACTAAAATTATCATTCAAGTTTTTTAAAATCTATTATAAAAATAAAAACTAAAACCCAAAATATATAATCTAAAAACTATTTAAAAACCAACAAACATGGCCTACCTTGTGTTAAAAATTAATAACTACGGCTAATCTGACAGTCATAGATATTTAGCATCCAACTGGTTAATTAAAAAATATACTCCTATAAAGTTAGTTAGAGGTAAATTAAAAAAAAAAAAATTTCTTAAATGAAAAAGTAAACATATAATGGTAAGTAAACATTATTATCTTAAAAAGTTTTATTTTTTTCATAATTTTATGGAATATATATTATATATATATATTTATATATATATATATATATACAAACAAATACAACATATAAAAATATTTTTATCATCATAATATGTTTTTTATTTAGGTTTACATATATTTTTTTTTGTCAACATTTTGGCCACAACTGGCCGGCCCATTAGCCTAATTCCTACAAGATGGTGTCTGTCTTCTGTTGACTTGCCACTAAACCAAAATCACTTCACTAGGTTTACATATATGTTTTCAAAATAATTATGAATCTGAATTTGACCCGATCCAATACATATATACTCCCTCTGTTTTTTTTTATAGGATTTTTGTTGAAAATATTTGGTTTAAAAAAGATGAATTTTTTCACTTTTCTATGTAAAATTGTTAATGATAAATTATAGAATTCAAGAAAAATAACTAAATATTACTAGATTAAAGTTGTTGGAAATTATAAATAGCAAAAAATAATGTATTTTAATATGTTTGTTTTTTATATCTGAAAAACTAGAAAATCCTATAAAAAAAAACAGAGGGAGTAACATATAAAAGTATTGTTAATATAATGTGTTTTCTATTTACTTTGACATAATTATAACTTTCCAAAATAATTACTCCATAAATCTGAATTTGACTGAATCCAATAAAATACCAATAATTAAGGGGCCGATTGGTGTTTAGACTTTAAAAACTCTAAGAACTTGTAGTTATTTTTAGAGTTTCGAAAACCATATTTTTACCAATCAAGCTTTATCATCTTAACAGCCTTAAAAGTGTTTCTAAAATTTCTCAAAGTCTAACTTACTCATTTTATTCTTCTAATGACAACCTTTTTTCTAAAGCCAAAAAAATGTGACTCTAATTTTTTTAAAGCTATAGTCTATTTTCTAAAATCATAAATTTTACAGTCATGAATTTAAAATGAACCTTACAGTAAAAGTCTAATTATAATGTTAACAATAATAATTAACGGCCCAAAAAATATACAAAAGAAAAGAAAGGAAAAAGCTATAGGACAATGGTGGGATCTATTAGTGTTTGTGTTTCTCCAAACGTTGCATCGGTGTTACGCCCAAACAAAAGAGATTCAATTACAATTTGATTGTGATTATATTGATTGTGTGATAGAATTATGGTTGCATCAATTTGGTTGTTGTGGGATTGCGATGTCAAGATTACATGTGGGCTTAGTCAACTATTGGAGACAAGATTTGATTGGTATAGCCCAAATTTGTTGGTTGAGAACGGCACTAGCGATATGGGAACCAGTGGACACTAGTGAATCGAATATCTGAATTGGTACGGTAGAGATACGTGATTATGTTGAAGAGAATTACAAAGTCGACGTATTTGAGAATGTTCTTGGTACGGAAGTTTTGGTGCCACTGTATCTACATTTCAAAGTTAGATCTGGACACATTGGGTTTAATGCTACGTTTTGTGAAAAAAGTTTCAACCAGAAGTTGCTGCATACTAATCGTAACAAAGAGACATCAAATATGAAGTTGGACAATAACCAATTCTTTGATCGGTTAGCGAGTAAGGCTACTCTACGGAAAGCATCATCAAACTCCCTTCTGCTGTAGTTCTCTTAGTGTATGACACATACATGTGCGTATGTAATAATTGTGTTTTAGTAACTTTGTAAGATTTTGTAATTACTCTTTTTGAATTTAATGAAATTTGTTTAGCAGGAAAAAAAAAAGACTATGCTTAAAGACCATTGACTTCAACACAATAGCAAAAGATGTGGATCATTTGTTGCAGCACAAAATATTTTTGAAGAAGAGCAAATGTTAAGGTAAATTTGTCATTTTTTTTCTCATGTCAACCAAAATATGAAAATTGGATGCGCTTAAGTGTTCACTACTCTTAAAATCAACCTCATCAACCTTAAACAGATTTTGTTTTATATATAAGATAAATTTTGCAGGTTATAGCATCTCTATTTACATATGGTTAGAAAAAATATATCTCTAATTTTTTTTTCTATTAAGTAGGCATAATATTGATTTCTACCTTCATTCTTCCAATTCTTTATTTCTTACGGTTTATTCCCGCAAATACATGCAAGTTATACTGAATCATCATATTCACAAACAATTTTCTAGTAATGTGGAACAGCTTCACGACCGAAACTCTAATTCAAAATCACAAGCATAAACGCCTACAATAATAATAAAAATAAATTAACAAATCACTACAAGAAAACACGTCTATTGCGACGAAAATTTGCAAAGAAAAAAATCCGTCACTAAGTTTGCGAGGGATGTGCAACGTTTTTCATTTTGCGAGACGCGTTTTGCGAGGAATTGACGTTCCTCGCAAATCCCTTACTATTTTCGTTTTGCGAGGGTCTTGCGAGGAATCTTTCCATCGCAATATGCATGTTTTCTTATAGTGAATTAAACGTCAAATTAATTGTAGTTTAGCACGGTCACCACGTGCTCTAGAAACGAGTGGTGTAAGTAAAAAATCTCGTTAGTTAAAAACATAGTATCATCGTGACTATCGTCATAGGAGACCATACAGTAAACTAACCTCACCTCGCTATAAATACCACCCTTTGTATCACACAAATAAACATCACAAACTAAACAATAAACCATACACCCAAAAAAAATAAAAAAAAATGAAACTCCTCTCACTTTCACTTCTTTTGCTCTTGGCCGCCACAGTCTGCCACGGCTTGCCTTCGGTCATCGAACTCCTGACATCAAACAACATCTTTGAGAAGGAATCTGAACTCTTAGAGAAAGATGAGCAGCCTACTATCAAATACAGAAATTGCAGAAGCTGGCACCTTGGTGTTGAGACCTCTAACATCATAAACTTCAATACGGTGCCCGAAAATTGCAAAGACTATGTTGAAGACTACTTGACCACTTCCAAACAGTACCAATACGACTCCAAAACGGTGTGCAAAGAGGCTTATTTCTACGCCAGAGGACTTTCCCTAAAGAAGGACACCGTCAATGTTTGGATCTTTGACCTCGATGACACCCTCCTCTCTAGTATTCCCTTTTACGCCAAATATGGATACGGGTATATATTACTATTATTAATTCTACCTTCAGCGCATCCTTATCGTTTTTTAAAAATGTTTAGATGTCAATATTCATTCTTAGAATTGACACAAATTGACACATGTCACGATTTAACTCTAAGTAGTTTGACTGACCTAAATCTATTCTTTTCCATATCTACACTATATGATGTCATATTAAAGTATATTTTTTTTTGGATTATTAGGACTGAGAAGACACCTCCGAGGGCATATTGGAAGTGGTTAGGATCCGGAGAATCATCAACACCCGTGCTCCCGGAGACCTTGCGTCTTTACCAAAACCTCTTAAAACTCGGGATTGAACCCATTCTACTCACTGAGCGATGGGAAACTTTGGAGGAAATCACTCTACAGAATCTCAAGGCTGCTGGCTTCACATACTGGAAGCATATCTTATTCAAGTAAGAACCAAGTAGCTTAAGTCATATACACTAATTAAGTGTTATATGTGTGATTTGAATCGAGGAATATGTATATGGAAATTCAGGCCAAGGGGTTCAAACGTGATGCAAGTGGTGTACAAGTCAAAGGCGAGGGAGAATCTGGTGAGGAGAGGATACAACATCATTGGGAATATTGGAGACCAATGGGCTGATTTGGTTGAGAACACCCCAGGGAGGGTCTTCAAGCTCCCTAATCCACTCTACTACGTACCTTCTTAAGCGTCTTGTTTCATGTCTTTGTCCCCATGCATCCACTTCTGCATATCTATGTATTTTCCTTTATCTTTATAGCATGAAGTGCATACATGGATGCCACGTGCTCATCGTGTAATAAATCAATAAATAAAAGGACTTCGTATGAAATGGTTTTTCTTTCTAAGGATAATTAATCAAGTGGCCATGAAATGATTAAACCATGTAAATTTAACAAAATAAAAATATAACTTTGAATTTGAACTAGTTAAGTGAACTGGGCAAAAGACTGGAATTTTTTTAATAAAGGTAACACTTAAAAGCTAAATTTAAGCAAAGGAGTGTAAACAAACTGGAAACTAAATTAACTTAACAAACTTGAATAAAAGTAAAATAAATTTTGGAAAATTTGGAATAAAAATATAGCTATAATTTTATATGATTAGACGTAAAATATATATTTGATATATAGAATAATTTACTGAAAATCTATAGTGTTAGAAATATTGTATGTTGCAACGTTCAAAACTAGAGTTTTGCCATTTGTTACACTGTTGTATGACACGCTTAATCAGGAGCAGATGTACGTGTATGAGTACAGGGTCACGTGGCCATGCAAACTTTGATAATTTTAAAGTCTGGTATGTATGTTATGTAAAAGCGTTATTTCCCAAGTTGCTTGGTTACTTTAACTTTATTATCTTTACCAAAGTGTTGTTTGATTAACGAGTTTTCTTTTTTATTTCACGAATTTTTCATACATATCCTATTTGGCAGGCTCTCTAGTTGTTTTAGATATGATCATATATATCCTCAAATCTCTGAAAACAGCAACACAAACCACATACATAAGATTCGGCTGAGATTTCTCCAAACCATTTGGTCTACCTTACTCTTCATTTAGTTTTTTTATTAATGTATCAAAACAGTTTCCATTTGCTTTAAAGTTTCATAGGTAAACAAAGGCAAAAGGCTATGGAGAATGTTCTGTCTTTTAACATCGAAAGAGATTACAATATATAGCGATCATTCTAACAAGAAAATATTAAACTAAATGTATACAAATTATTCACAAGAGATACAAAGCTTGGTGACCACGAGATATTAACTTGTCTTGAACCGCATTACGAATATTGTGACAATCTATTTCAATGTTCATCGTCCTTTCATGAAATATGGGTTTGCTACAATGTAGAAAGGCGATTGATTATCACAGGCAAGATTCATAGGTGTCTCATGTGTAATACATAAATCCATAAGTAACGCTGTAAACCATTTTAGCTCATCTACCGTCAACGACATAAAAAGTTTAGAAACATAGGATATAAAAAATATTTTAGGGATTTGTATTTTCATCATAGAAGAATTGGACATATACTTAGGTTCATCCCTGGGATGAACCTTTAAATTCACTAAACATATCATAACCAATAGTTTTGTCATGTCAGATTACTAATACAAGAACGATACTTAGGTTTACCCCTGGAGTGGACCTCTAAATTCACCAAACAGGTAATAACCAATAGATTTGTCATGTCATTACTAATACAAAATAATTAAAAAAAAGAAATTAAAAGAATATTAAAAAAAAAAAAAAAGATCGACTAATTGATTAACGTCGTCGAGTTCTTCTGCTTCATCTTCTTCGTTAGCCAAAATCAATTTCCATCGATTTTAACTCCGATTCCAAGTTTCGCCTCTTCTTCGACGATTTTAAATCAAGTAATTCTTAACGTCACTTACAGGTTCGAGTTACTTTTTGCATCGGTACGTTGCGATACTCTTTTTTTTTATTCTCTTTGAAGTTTGAATGGATGTTTTTGGATCATGTTCTTGTCACAAATTAGAAATTCCAACTGGAATTTCTTAATTCTGATAAGCCAATCTCAAGTTTTGAAGAAAACACTGACGGCATATCCTGCAGACGCGAGATAACACCAGTTTTCACACTGATTACGGGCCACTTTTGAAAACCTTTCCGATATTCAAATTCAACAAATTTGGTGTCTATAGAAAGGTCAAAGAGTCTAGTTTCACCTCCAACTGGAATTGTTAAATAATATAGAATGTAATATTGTATTGAGTTGTCTTGAATATGAGATCTAACATACATATATATAGTGGTTAACATTAACATATTGTTAACACCACATAATTGTAAATATTTCTAATTCAAACTCTAATCTATAATGGAAATACTTGTACAAGAAGTAATATGAAGATCTAGAATATTCTTCGGTTTGGGCTTTACGGGCTTCACTTCATATAACGGCCTTTGATGGCCTCACAATACTTGGTTCGCAAGATACACATCTTGCGACCTAGGTTATCTCTAATACTCCCCCGCATGACAAAGGTGGAACGCGATATGCAAACTATGCAATCAGAAAGCGGAACACCTATGTCGTGGACATCTTGTGGAAGACGGACAAAATAAGTCAACAGACTCCTCTGAGTATAAACTTCAATCTTCAAAATAGAGGTGAAACTTCAGCTCGTCTTTGGTCTTGGTAAAAGGGAATAACAACATCCCGTAGGCGCAAATCCTGCAACTCCACAAATAATTGTCCATATCTTAGACAGTCCACAAATCGGACTAAAGAAAATGACCTAAAAACATGAGCGTTCCAAACAACTCCCCCGTAATATGAGAAATCAAAAACTCATAAAAAACAAATTATTGAGAAATTCTAAACTTAAGAATAAATCTCAAATTAGATAAAGAGAAAGAGAAATTGTGAAACCCTCCGAATCTTAAAACTCAATTATCATACACTCCCATGTCACGTGCACTACATCCACAAGAAAATTTAATTAAAGATCCAAAGAGGTGAAAAAGAAAACCAAAATA
>OVAQ01002676.1:0-10036 GCA_900406345.1 Erysimum cheiri | reverse complement strand
AGCATAAGAGGCATAAAATGCATTCTTTATCTAAGCAACAAGTGTGTATGTGGGTATGTATGTGTGTTTGTGTGTGGGTTGTTGTTGTTGTGTGAGAGAGAGGCAGAGTATACATTCTGAGAGCTTTGCTGGTATCGGGGCTGTCGCCGAGAATCTGACGGATGTGAACTTCGGAAGAAGATTCTGAGGAAAGAAACTCCAAGATGTCTTTGGCTCTACGGCGAATAGAACTCGACCTGCTACTTTCTTTCATCTTCTTCCCTTCTCCTCTTAGCTTCTCATTGTTTTTCTGATTCCTAATTTTGATTCTGCTTTCTACGCTGGAAACCTCGCTTGAACCAGTTGACAGACATGACTCATCTTTGGAATCAACAGAGCATGTGGAGAGAAGATCACACGCAGGATTCATCATCAAGTGTGTTGGCTTGAAATTGAAAGATCCCCAAATCACCTGAGACCTCCGTTTTCTTGCTGTCTGCATAATTCAGTCAAGGAAATTCAAATTTTACACCTACTCAAAGTTTTGTTCTCTGAAGTATTTAGTTTCTTACTAAAATCAGAGGATAAGGCGACATGAAATTCGTAATTTCAAATTCCAGAAATGATCAGTTTCTGGTAAAATAATCAGTAATCCAGAACCGTGAAAACAAAATTGGGAGATCTAAGAGCTAGCGATTATCATTCAGGTTGAAGAAGGAAACAACAACTTCAAAATTTAGCTAGAACGGAGGAAATCAACATATAAAATCCATCATCAATCAAATTTCTCAGAAGTTCGAATTTCACAAGAACAATTTCGGATCTAGAGAACGACCAAACGAATACTCTGAAACAGAGACGTGATGAAGATTAAGAGTTTTGNATCCATCATCAATCAAATTTCTCAGAAGTTCGAATTTCACAAAAACAATTTCGGATCTAGAGAACGACCAAACGAATACTCTGAAACAGAGACGTGATGAAGATTAAGAGTTTCACACCTTAAAATTCACGAGATGAAAGGGATCTCCAGTATAATTGATTTTGAATTCGCGATGTTCACTCTTCCCAAACGAACCATCGCTGGACAAAGCCGAGCCGCACGATCTCGATCCGCTAGACCCCAACCTCATGCTCAGGTTCGAGCTTCCTTCGTCACACCACTTCCTCACATAGCTCGATTCCTCTACAGATTCCGACCTAATTATCATTTAAGACGATAATCGTAACCAAACGAGGAAGATAACACAGATCTGAAACCGCGAGCCTCACAATTAGCACAGAAATTGAAACGAGATTGGGTCGTGCGAACCTTGTAGGTGAGAAGAACACCGGTCCATAGGAAAGGAGAAGAAGAGAAGAAGCAACTGTTCTCTCAATCGCAGTAGGATACGCCGCCATCTCTTAGTTTCCTTTCGAAGGAAGCTTTCTCTGAGCTTCTTCTGCGAATGGCGCGATGATCTGATATATCTTTGTTTTTGAATTCCTCTTTCTCTCACACTCTCACTAGTCACTACAATAAATAACAATTCATGCGCACTCTGTTATATTGCAGCGACTAGACTCTAGTAGAATAATAATTGATGAGCCCATATATTAGGCTCATTAAAGGCCCATATACGTCCCCCTATGGCCCTATCTCCTCCTTCGTCTTCCTCGCCTCGTCTACGCATACTGATACTGTAAATCAGAAATCTCCACGAAACTCGAATTCATATAGTTAGTTGAAGATATAACGAAATATCCGGAGAAATATCTTGATGTCATGTCCTCTTGCCTTCACCTTCTCTCTTCCGGTCTCTTTCCCGTTTCCTTCTCAACCGCTTCCATTTTCCCGCCACAAACCTCCTTATCTTCTTCGCGCCACACCAACCTCTGCAACCGACGATGTTGCCTCCGCCGTTTATAGCGCACCTTCGAATTTTATCTCTCAGTCACGCTCTTCGGAGTGGTGGATTGACTTGCTCCGGTCCAAAGTTCGATCTAATTTGCTCCGGGAAGCTGTTTTGACTTACATTGACATGATTGTTTTGGGTATAAAACCCGATAATTTTGCATTCCCTGCTTTGTTAAAGGCTGTCGCCGATCTTCAGGACATGGAATTGGGGAAACAGATTCATGCCCATGTGTATAAGTTTGGATACGGAATGGATTCCGTGACAGTAGCTAATACCCTTGTGAATTTGTATAGAAAGTGTGGAGATTTTGGTGCTATCTATAAGGTGTTCGATAGAATATCCGAGAGAAACCAAGTCTCTTGGAATTCTTTGATTTCTTCTTTGTGCAGTTTTGACAAGTGGGAAATGGCGTTAGAAGCATTTCGGTGTATGTTGGATGAAAATGTGGAGCCTAGTTCGTTTACCTTGGTGAGTGTGGCTATTGCTTGTTCGAATTTGCCTATGCCCGAGGGATTGAGACTGGGTATGCAGGTTCACGCCTATAGTTTGAGAAAGGGTGATTTGAATTCGTTTCTTATCAACACATTGGTGGCTATGTATGGTAAACTGGGAAAATTAGCATCTTCCAAAGTCTTACTTGGTTCTTTTGAAGGTCGTGACTTGGTCACATGGAACACTGTGTTGAGCTCGTTATGTCAGAACGAGCAGTTTCTTGAAGCATTGGAGTATTTGCGCCAAATGGTGCTCCAAGGTGTTGAGCCAGATGGGTTCACTATTTCAAGTGTTCTTCCTGCCTGTTCACATTTGGAGATGCTTTGCACAGGGAAAGAATTGCATGCTTATGCTTTGAAAAATGGTTCTTTGGATGAGAATTCTTTTGTTGGCAGTGCTTTGGTTGACATGTATTGCAATTGCAAGCAAGTTTTGAATGGTCGTCGAGTATTTGATGGAATCTTTGATAGAAAGATTGGTCTTTGGAATGCTATGATCACTGGCTATGCCCAGAACGAGCATGACAAGGAAACCTTGTTGCTGTTTATTGAAATGGAAGAAAGTGCTGGGCTTCTGGCTAACACGACCACAATGACAGGTGTTGTTCCTGCTTGTGTCCGTTCTGATGCATTCTCCAGAAAGGAAGCTATCCATGGATTTGTTGTGAAAAGAGGTTTAGATAGAGACAGGTTTGTGCAGAATGCACTGATGGATATGTATTCTAGACTGGGAAAGATCGATATAGCCAAGCTGATATTCGGTAAAATGGAAGATAAAGATTTAGTTACATGGAACACAATGATTACTGGTTATGTATTCTCAGAATGTCATGAGGACGCGCTTCTTATGCTACACAGGATGCAAAACCTCGAAACAAAAGCGAGCGAGGGAGCTAACCAAGTTGGTCTGCAACCTAATTCCATCACTCTGATGACAATCCTACCCAGTTGTGCTGCACTATCAGCATTAGCCAAGGGAAAAGAAATTCATGCTTACGCCATCAAGAACAATTTGGCCACTGATGTGGCTGTCGGAAGTGCTTTAGTTGACATGTACGCAAAATGTGGGTGCCTACACATGTCGAGAAAAGTGTTTGATCAGATTCCAATCAGAAATGTTATTACTTGGAATGTAATTATAATGGCTTATGGTATGCACGGAAACGGGAAAGAGGCCATAGATCTGCTAAGAATGATGACATTACAGGGAGTAAAACCAAACGAGGTTACATTCATCTCAATATTTGCAGCTTGTAGTCACTCAGGCATGGTGGATGAAGGATTACGGATATTCTACAATATGAAAAACGACTACGGGGTTGAACCTGGCTCAGATCATTATGCTTGTGTTGTAGATTTGCTTGGAAGGGCTGGTAGAGTTGAAGAAGCATATAAACTGATGAACATGATGCCTCTTAATTTTGACAAAGCTGGAGCTTGGAGTAGCCTCCTAGGTGCTTGTCGGATTCACAATAAACTAGAAATAGGAGAACAAGCTGCTCAGAATCTCATTCAATTGGAACCAAACGTAGCTAGTCACTATGTGCTACTCGCCAATATTTATTCATCAGCAGGCCTCTGGGATAAAGCAACAGAGGTAAGGAAAAAAATGAAAGAGCAAGGCGTGAGAAAAGAACCTGGATGTAGCTGGATAGAGTATGGCGATGAAGTACATAAATTCATAGCTGGTGACTCATCTCACCCTCAAAGCGAAAAGCTGCGTGAATATCTCGAGACCTTGTGGGAGAAAATGAGAAAAGAAGGATATGTACCTGACACATCTTGTGTGCTTCACAATGTAGAAGAAGATGAAAAGGAGGTTTTGCTCTGTGGACACAGTGAGAAGCTAGCAATCGCGTTTGGAATACTTAACACATCGCCGGGTACGGTAATTAGGGTGGCTAAAAACCTAAGGGTTTGTAATGACTGTCATCTTGCTACAAAGTTTATCTCAAAGATTGTTGACAGAGAAATCATCTTGAGAGATGTTAGGAGGTTTCATCATTTCAAGAATGGAACTTGCTCCTGTGGAGACTATTGGTGAAAGACAAATTCTCTTCTTTCTTCATTGTACATCATGTAAGTGTTGATTCTTGTATAATACACAGTTGAGCAATAAAAAACAGAACTTCTTCACTAGGAAAACATGATCACCTGTAGATTCTTTCTTAGTAACAGAACGTACAATAAAGAAAAAAATCAGGCCAACAAACACACTGATCTTAACTAAATTATTAGTACAGTATTAAATGTAAATTATGTAATTATTGAACGGAATAATATATGGTCTATGTAGTCCATACGCTTATTCTTTTCGTTCCACATCTTCTTAAAATGGCAAATGTTTTAATCGTTAATCAAATAAATTAGATAATTTAAACAAATATATTAGATAATTAATTTGACCTGCATGTGATGTGATGGCTTGTCTGGTCCTACAGATCAGCAACCATTACTCTACTCTTTAGTTGTCTGTCTCTTTGTGCTTAGAAGGATAGATCAGTGATGCGGGCATTGTAGTTTAGTAATCAAACGTAAAAAACAAACCAAAGAAGGGAAATATTAAGAAATTCCCCAAAAGGGGAAGACATTGACCTCACAGCTGAACCTGAACGAACGACTTGGCTTTCGTAGTTTGCATTGAATTGAAGCATAAGCAACCTCCAATTCCGACAACAACCGATTTGCAGAGAGTCTCTGTTTGTTTGCCCGGGAAAGGAAACTACACTAATCTTTGTGTGTGACTCTTGTTATTTCATTTGGTATCTCTAATACGGAATCTTGTTTCTGGGTTTTGGAGGTTTAGTGCTTGAATCTGATGTTGGTTCAAGATCGTGTGGCTCCTAAGCCGCCGAAATCTCGGATCAGAGAACTTCCTAGCCACCGATTCGCTGAACCCAAAAACCTAGATTTCTCGTCGTGTGTTTCCGACAATGTCTACAGAATCGTAATCTTCTTCCTCTTCATCGTCACCGTCGCTGCTTTCTTCTTCCTCTACAACACCACCGACACTGCTTCTCTCCTTTGTTTCCAATCCCAATCAACTCAATCAATTCAATCTCTCACTCGCCCTCAAATCAACTGGAATTCCATCCAAATCGTCTCCGACAAAACCTCACCTTACGCTAATTTCCGTACGGAGAAATGGATCGTTGTGTCGGTGACCAAGTACCCAACGGAGGAGCTCAAGGGTTTGGTGAAGATTAAAGGATGGCAAGTTCTAGCGATCGGAAACTCTTTAACCCCTAAAGATTGGAATCTCAAAGGTGCGATTTTTCTGTCTCTAGATGCTCAAGCTGAACTGAAGTACCGGATTTTGGATCATTTGCCTTACGATTCCTTCGTACGCAAAAGTGTCGGTTACTTATTCGCGATCCAGCACGGTGCAAAGAAGATCTACGATGCAGACGATCGTGGTCAAGTGATTGATGGAGATCTTGGGAAACATTTCGATGTAGAGTTAGTAGGAGAAGACGCTAGGCAAGAACCAATCTTGCAGTATAGTCACGAGAACCCCAATCGAACTGTGGTGAATCCGTATATCCATTTCGGGCAACGATCCGTTTGGCCTAGAGGTTTGCCATTAGAGAATGTAGGGGAGATCAATCACGAAGAGTATTACACTGAGGTTTTTGGTGGTAAACAGTTTATACAGCAAGGGATTTCCAACGGTTTACCGGATGTTGATTCTGTGTATTATTTCACTAGGAAGACAACTTTCGAACCGTTTGATATCAGATTCGATGAGCATTCTCCTAAAGTGGCGCTGCCTCAAGGTGTGATGGTGCCTGTGAATTCGTTTAACACGTTATACCATTCCTCGGCGTTTTGGGGGTTAATGCTTCCTGTTTCGGTTAGCTCCATGGCTTCGGATGTGATTAGAGGTTACTGGGGACAAAGGCTTTTATGGGAGCTTGGTGGTTATGTTGCTGTTTATCCACCAACTGTTCATCGGTATGATCGAGTGGAAGCTTACCCTTTCTCTGATGAGAAAGATCTCCATGTTAATGTCGGTCGTTTGATCAAATTTTTACTTGCTTGGAGATCAAATAAGCATAGATTCTTTGAGACGATTCTTGATTTGAGCTTTGTTATGGCTGAACAAGGGTTTTGGACAGAACTCGATGTGAAATTCACAGCTGCTTGGCTCCAGGATTTGCTTATGGTTGGATACCAACAGCCTCGGTTAATGTCACTTGAGTTGGATCGCCCACGAGCAACCATCGGTCATGGAGATAGAAAAGAGTTTGTTCCTAGGAAATTGCCTTCAGTTCACCTCGGGGTCGAGGAGATAGG
Source organism: Erysimum cheiri (assembly GCA_900406345.1). Taxonomy (NCBI): domain Eukaryota; kingdom Viridiplantae; phylum Streptophyta; class Magnoliopsida; order Brassicales; family Brassicaceae; genus Erysimum; species Erysimum cheiri. Next base: position 3,372 of record OVAQ01002676.1, on the reverse strand, counting down.
CACAGTGAGCTCTGAAATTGGGAATTTAATCAGGTGGAGGAAGAATTTTGGGAATGTAGTCCTTGTAATGTTCTGTAACGGACCTGTGGAACGCACTGCTCTTGAGTGGAGGTTACTTTACGGGCGGATATTCAAAACCGTGGTCATTTTGTCCTCTAGGAAAAACTCAGACCTTTATGTCCAGGAAGCTAAACTCGATCACATTTACAAGTAACTAAAGAAACTTGCCTATAATCTCCGTTTCAACTTATTCGTTTCCAATGTGAGCTTTCTAACTGTAATTCTGTTAAATACATTTCAGGCGGCTACCGAAGATATTTGATCGGTACAGCAGCGCAGACGGGTTTCTGTTTGTTGAAGATGATACAATTCTTAACTACTGGAATTTACTTCAAGCCGACAAAACTAAGCTCTGGACTACAGACAAGGTACTCATCAAGTTGCTAGTTGGTCGGCATGAACATAATGTTACCAATTGGTTTTTAAAAAATGTTCGGTTTGATTTCTATTTGAGGAGTTGGATTCGGTTTTATAACGAAGAGTCCTTTCTATAGGTAAAGGAGTCATGGACAACAGTGAAACCAGCTGGGAATGCTGATTGGTATTCGGTTCAGGCGGAATTAGTCAAGAAAATTGTCGGTACAATGCCGGTTCATTTCCAAGTCAATTACAAGGAAGCCACAAAGATGAGTGCTGAAGCAACCTTAACGGTATGCAGCTCGGAAGTATTCTATGTTCCTAAACGCTTCGTCGCGGACTTTATCGATCTTGTTAATCTTGTTGGTGATGTGGATTTGCATTACAAAGTCGCTGTGCCTATGTTCTTTTTGTCGATGGATTCGCCTCAGAATTTTGACCCGGTTCTAAGTTCGATGGTATATAAGTCAGAACCAGCTTCGTTAAACTCTTCTTTGAGTTTGTATTCTGCGGAAGCGCCTGCGGTTCATCCTTGGAGCATATCAAGCGAACAAGATTTCATCAAATTGGTTCGGGAGATGGCTGAAGGCGATCCGCTTTTGATGGAATTGGTATAAATGATTCAGAAGACGAATAGTAGCTGCAGCAATGAAAAGATGTTTAGAAACAGATTTACCATTTGTGTTATACAAAGATCGCTTCATCAATTCTTTTTTGGTTCTCTTGATGTAATTTTCCATGTAATCATATAATTTTCCTTTCGTGATGTTTATAACTTTCTCAGTTAAAATCTTTTGAAGAAGAAAGATCACTTGAACAAGACTGATATATTGCGACGCTTATGTTGTTAGTGTGCATTGCGCGAACGGCAAAGCCTGTACTTTCATCCAACAAAAATAAAGGGATTATGAAAATTTTGGTTGGACGCAAATGGTGGACCAAGCTGAAATAAAGGTTCCACCGTTCTAGCATAATAATAAATACATTTATCCATGTTAAATTTATCTCGTTAAAGGTTGACAAAAGAAATTAAATATTGTCCACTTGGGGTTAAATTCCTTATCCTAGTATAAATTTCTTACGGTTGACAACAAAAAAAAAAAAAAAGTATAAATTTCTTACTAATTAATGTGACAAATAAATATTATTTTATCATCCGTTTAAAAAATTTTACATCGTTGTCATCGGCTTCGACCCGGCACCAAATAAATTATTATAGTATATGTAGGGATATCTTGACTGCATGAGACATGAGTAATGAAAACGACCAATTTCTAATTTTTCTTTTGAGTTGTCATTGTATTGCCTTCATGATGAGTTGGCTTTTTGCTTCTTGATATACTGTATATATATATTTTTTTTTTGTTTGTGAAGAGTGAAGACGCATGTCTTTTTATAATTTCTTTAACGGTTAAAAAAATATATATANGCTTTTTGCTTCTTGATATACTGTATATATATATTTTTTTTTGTTTGTGAAGAGTGAAGACGCATGTCTTTTTATAATTTCTTTAACGGTTAAAAAAATATATATTTTTTCTTAAATAATGATGAAACTGTTGTAAATCTATATATTGTCAGATAAATTCCATAACCGATGCGTAAGTCCTATCTTCTAGAAGGTCTGGTCCGGCGATCCGGCCCATTAAGATAAGACCAGGGTCGTCCCTGAGATAAATGAGGCCACAAGCAACATCGAAAATGGAGGCCTCTACTTTACTTTGTTTTTCTTGTTGAAATACCTAAGAAATTTTTGTTAACAATTAATATTCAAATTAGAAATTAAGGGTAAACAGAATAAATTAACGTTCTAATAGTTTTTAGGAAAATTTCCTTTGGTCATGACTGCAGATTGAAGAACAGAAGTGGAAGAGAAGCTTCCATGAAAGTAAGTTTAATTGGAAGAAAGAGTAAAAGTTAGATTTTGATAGGTTTATTTAGGATTTTTTTATTTTTATTAGTTGTGGGACCATGTTAATTTTAATTTATTTATATATATTTTTGAAAATCCCTTTCCTATTTGATGTCATCGTACACTAACATAACCTCTTATTAATATAGTAGATTGATAACCCGTGATGCGTCCGAGTGCTAATTTTTTAAGTTTTGTATATGTTTTTGTATGAAATTTTTTATTTTAGAGATCATATCAGTATGATAGTATTAGGTTCTTTTACAGTTTGTTTCACTGTACGTGTGCCGTTGTTAAATAGTTTAAGATTATATAATTGTTTTAAGTTGCTAGTATTGTATCGTTATTAGTTTGTCTTTAACATTTCAATATATAAATATTAAGTTAGGGATTAAATGAGTACGAAACTTTCATAAAATCGATGATGCCACCGCCATCTCCCAAGGGAGCAACGAAGAAGAAGACGTCGGCTCTGGTGAAGCAATTGGGCTTAAGGCAAGTTCAGATTCTATTGGGCCTGTTTCAATTACTGGGCTTGTTACTGGGCTAACAATTGGAGCCCTATTGGCTCCATCCTCAAGTGGATTTGTGAGATTTGAAACCCACGTTGTATCTTCTTCTTTCTCAAAGTCGTTCTAAATAAGGAGGATTAAATGAGTACGAAACTTTCATAAAATCTATAGATGGACTGAGATTATGTGGTTGTTATTTACGGGTCATGAGTCAGACATATCTCATCTAAAGACATTCGGGTGTGCCGTTTATGTACCGATTGCACCACCACATAGAATAAAGATGGGACCTCAAAAGAGGATGAGAATATATGTTGGATATGATTCTCCCACCATTATTAAGTATCTAGAGCCAACTACGGGTGATCTATTTAAGGCTATATACGCGGATTGTCAGTTTGCTGAATCTGAATATCCTACTTTAGGTGGAGAGACGAACAAGCTGGTCACATAAATATCATGGAATCAAACATCCTTAAATTGGTAAGATCCTCAGACTCTGGCATGTTAATAAGAGGTCCATAAGATTAT
>OVAQ01002675.1:0-11952 GCA_900406345.1 Erysimum cheiri | reverse complement strand
ATATATGTTTAAATTGAATAACTTTTAACAAAAAAAAAAAAATTATTACTTGCTTAATTCATAATCCTTGACATAATAACGGCTATTCAATTGGTTACATAAAATTAATGAATGCGTGTGTAGTGAGAGGCCACATGAGTGGGGGTGTAAAAAAAAAATTAATGGGATGGGTTGGCAGTAAGTAAGTACTACGACGCTGTCCAAAATATTAAAAAATGGCCTATACAGGGATCGAACCTGTGACCTTCGCGTTATTAGCACGACGCTCTAACCAGCTGAGCTAATAGGCCTTTGCATTCTTCCTTCATTAGATTATATTTGAACAAAATTTCAGGTGGATCGTCAATTTGATGGGCTTTGATATACGATGTGGGGTTTGGATCAAAGTAACCAAAGCCTCTTTACTCCAAACAAAGCTCACGGACCTGAATACAATAACATTTCTGGTGGTGACATTGAGAGATCTGAAAAACTAACATTTTTCAAGTTCTTAAGAAAGAATTTCAATAAGCTGTATTTTTTTTTTTTTGACATCAATTTCAATAAGCTTATATATACGAAGGTATACAGAGAAATCTGAAAATGAAATACTACAGAGATTTTGTGGTGCAAGTGCAACAAGGATTTATATTGAACGTGGTGGTTAGAGGATAGCGTCAACATAGATGCTAGCTGCTGCGTATACATCATATCCATATGTACTTCTCTTATGTGTGATTTTTTTTTTCTTTTTCTTTTTCTTTTAATGCGATAAAACATATGTACTACTAGTTATATCTTTTTAAAAATGTAAAAACCGTTTGTTTCTATAAAGAATTCATAAAACTGATAAGATTCAAAAGTTATAATATTCAACTATACAAATTCCATTAAAATCAGTTTATCAATATTATGTTAACATACCAAGATTTGTAATATAAAATCCTTACGGTTTATAAAGTCTAATTTATGATTGTTTAGAAAATTGAAACTTTTATAAAAGATACATATATAGATGTATGTAGCTGTGTATATATAGAATGGTGGGGCTAAAAGCTAATGATGTGTACATTAATTGGACATTTGATGTGGCTGGATTGGACCCAACTTGCTCTTTTGATAGAGACCTAACTAAGACACCGTCGCTCTTCATTCATTTCTCCCGTATACATAATTGAATTAACTGTACACAATGTTTCATAACAAGCAATGTAGCTATATATTTTAAAGTAATAATTGAGATTTTAATCTGGTCTTCTAACGTCAAACAAAAAAATACCCGATCTTCTAATACCTCTTTATTAGAAGAATTAATTATCGAACCTTTTTCTATAATTTTATTTATTTTCAAAAAACAGCTTGTAAATGGGTTTATCAGGATAAATATATAAATTATTCAACAACAAAAAAAACTCACTATTCTCCTTATACTTAAGTTTCTAAAACTTTACGATAATTGTAGTTGTAGATTACAAATATAATGTTGAATTTTGTCTTTAGCCGTTGTATGTTGTTGAGTTTAAAACCAATTAATCTGTTAAATATTTGAATTAAAAAACTTACCTATAATTCACGTATTGAAAACGAAAAAAGATTGCATCACCGTGATACAAAACAAACTCTCGTGACTACAAAGATCACTCATTAAACCTTCTTGCCTTCTTAATTTAAAAAAAAAAAAAAAAAACCTTGTCTTCTCTTTTTTTTTTTTCCTACTTGAACACCTCAATCGAAGACTATTCTTGCGATCTGCTTCAAAACGACTATGTATGCTTTTGTGTTCTATCTTCTAAAACCACTTCGAATGATGTCTACCATCAGCTGGGAATTAGGACACTGAAGATAGAGATTACGTCCTTCTTGTGAGAACTAATCATTTTTAGTATTTGGAATCTAAGATACAGTTTAGTGGATCGAATAATAAATTGAAAGAGAGTAGAAAGGGAATTTAATGGGAAGAAAAGAAGGGTGGAGATGTGACAAAGGTGAAGATAATGGATATTATTGGGATGTTGTCTTCAAGGCCACGAGCTTAGATTCTTTTAGTTTTGCTCAATTTGTTATGTTTCTACTTTTCCTTTTGCTGCTTACTACTTTTGCTCATGATCTCTATATATATATAGTATACTATCTTTAAACCGAGTTCTCTCTTTAACTTATGTATCTTTTCAAATCTCAGGACGTACATGTTTAAATTTGGTTATATAACCACGACCATTTCAAGTATATATGGTCATACCATACCAGATTTAATATAACTGCTACGAAGAATATACATATGAAAACTATATAGTTCGATTAAAATACAACATACATCTTTTTGGTACAGGAAAAAATAACCAAAAATATGAACTCTAACTTGAAACTAGGTATTAATAGTTTTGGTACTCTAGCTTTTAATTAGATTATCTTTTTCTCATTTTTTACTAAAGTACATATTTGTTTTACCATTACATGGTCTAATTTAAATTTCTAAATTTTAGATTAGTATTCTGATGAAATAATAATTACGNGCAAAAGTTTTTTTTTTTTTTTTTTTGGTAAGAACGTTAGCAATAGTTGGTAAAGGATATCTTAATTTGCAAATTATTATTATTAAAAAAAAAATAAGAAGAGAATGAGAAAATAAAGGGGAAAAGGATAAAAAGAAAGAAAGAAAGAAACTTTTTAACAATAACAATCAATTAGTCTTCAGAGACCAGATATATTTAAAGTAATCAACTAAAACTAGAACACTTGACAAACAAAGAAATTTGGAAATGTGGTCCAGCTTTCACTTAATTATATTGTTATCTAAAGCTAATGCTATATATGCCTTCAGAAAATGCCGGTCTGTTTATATTTATTTTTTAATTCGATAATTTATTGATTGAAGCCCAAAAATAACGGTTTGAAGATCTCAAAAGAGGAATATTACAACTAAAACAAAAAAAAAAAAAACTATTACAACTAGTAGAAGAAGTGATTAAGCGAATTGAACCAACTTTTTTATTCACAAAAAATGCAGGCAGAACGTTTTTACTGAATTATATGATTGACATCAAATAACATATTTATGGATAGAAAAAACGAGAAGCCATTTGTAATGTAGCACATCTGCTACAACCAAAAACCAGTTGAAACTTGAGTTTATAAATTCGGATCTGCATACGTGCTAAAAGTTGTTTGATTAACAACAAATTAAAGCACATTTTCAAATGATCTTCGTCCTGATCATATACAGCTTAATTAGAACACACAACATTGAACAAATCTTTACAATACTTCTTTTGGTTTGAATACTTACAATTATTATTCTTCTTCCTCTCTTTCCTTAAATCCTGCGTACAAATCCGTCGACGCAATACATTACACAGTTGTCAATTGCTTCTCATCTCTACCAAAAACATCTATTGGCAAAAAAAGGGTCTATTTGTACTTCACTGTTACAGCTGAGAACATTAAATATAATAAACAAATTTGATAAAACAAAGGGTTTTCACTTTATTCCAAAAGAATAGTATACGAAATTTTAATAAAAAGGAAATTAAATAGATATTTTTGTTGGTTCAGATTTTACTTCGTAGATCTACAGGGAAATCTCCGCCGTCAATGCAAAGCGAAGGTGACACTTGGGGAAGGACCAGTGGTCCGTACAATGTTACTTCTCTCTCTGACCCATTTCGCTTCACGAGACGTCGATAATCAAATTTACATTTATAATGTTATGTCCGAATATTTTATTGAAATGATGGACCCAACATTAGTACAAAATATACCAATGAGAAGTCGACACGCAAATCCTAAAAAACCACTCCGGTTTTTGTAAACAATAGAAACCAGTTTTAGCTTCCCTAAAACCACTCTTACCCAAATCTCTCCATAAATAAAGATCCCGAGACTCAAACACAGTCTTATTATAAAGGAAAGAAAGAAAAACTTTCCTAATTGGATCATACCAAAGTCTGAACTCTTATCTAACTCTCTCTTGTAGTTTCTTCTTGGGGGTCTTTGTTTTGTTTGGTTCTTTTAGAGTAAGAAGTTTCTTAAAAAAGGATCAAATATGGGAAGGGGTAGGGTTCAATTGAAGAGGATAGAGAACAAGATCAATAGACAAGTGACATTCTCGAAAAGAAGAGCTGGTCTTTTGAAGAAAGCTCATGAGATCTCTGTTCTCTGTGATGCTGAAGTTGCCCTTGTTGTCTTCTCCCATAAGGGGAAACTCTTTGAATACTCCACTGATTCTTGGTAACTGCAATTAATTCTTCTCTTTTTTCTTAAATGTTTAATTTGCTATTTATCTCGCTTTTTTTTTGCCTCTTTGAGTTGATTACTTGATTTGCCCTAAATTATTAACTACTGCTTTTATTTATCTATTTTCTAGGGCTTCAATTAGATTTGGAAAATGATTAGTCAGAAAATGTTTAATACTACTTCTTTGTGTTTGTATAAATCAAAAGATCAAAAGTTTAGGGCCTGGAGTGAAGTGAACCCTAGCTGGAACACTAACTATACCATAGTAATTACCCTTGATACATATATGAGCACATGCATCATTTCTTTAAACTCTAGCGCATATAGAAGGGTGTATGTCTAATCTTCAATGAGCTAGGGTTCTTAAGCCCTAAACCATAATGAATCTTTTGTTCTCCTAGCCATCTTTCAAAATTTTGCAGATCTAAGTTTTTAATTGATGCCATAGTAAGAAAGCGCAAAGTGTTCGGTTTTTTTCGTTCTTAGGACTGTGAATTCGAGTTAAAATGTTATGATATTTCTTTTTCTTTTTTTTTATAATTTGCAAATGGATTACGATCGATAAAACGGGGATAAAGAGGAAAAATATTAAACTAGAATTACACTAGAAATATATAAGGATGTGGATGTCAAATCGAGATAATATACAAGATGAATGTTTAACTTACGAACGTTGTAAGAAAAAAAAAACACCTTACGAACTAGAGATTTTTCAGCCGTAAAAGTATTATGAATCACTTGTTAATTTTGACAGTTGTGTCTTCAACTTTTTTTGACAGATCTAAGCAAAGAAAATGCTTAATTTCACTCGTAATATAAAACAGTACTATATAATAATAATAATCTAAACGTAGTGTTGCTTCATTTTTTTTTTTTTTTTTTTGNGTTTTTTTTTTTTTTTTTTTTTTTGGGCGGAAGTGTTGCTTCTTTTTTATTTGAATTAGAAATTTAAAAACTGAAATTAAGATGTCAAATCTGAGTAGAGAGTCTTTGACCTCTGGGGATCCATAAAAAGAACGAACTCAATCCTAAATTCGGCTTCTTACCGATGGTCAAACTTAGCTTCAACAGGCAACAGCTGTTTTTCTTTCTTTTATTTTTAAAGATATTATTCTTGTTCTGAAGAAAATGATATTGGTAATTGACCAGCTTATAATATTGTATAATAATGTGTGTTCTAACAAGATTTCCTGTACAGAACTATATCAAATTTAAAGAACCCGCAGTTAGAACTCGAAGCTAAAGAAATAGGGTTAATGGTTCTTACTGTTGTGTTTAGAAATTATAGAAATTGGTACAGGATTTGATATAGGGATTCTTGGTTTAAGTCATAAAACCATCATTAAGACATAGCTAGATTTACCCTAAAACGTCATGAAAACTGGAGCATATCGTACATGATTAATTTTTTGCATATTTTCCATATATAACTATGCATACATTCTATGACATGATAAGAATTAAGTAGTTGATGGTATATATGAAGCTACCCCTAATTCTGTGAACTGAACAGTATGGAGAAGATACTTGAACGCTACGAGAGGTACTCTTACGCCGAGAGACAGCTTATTGCACCTGAGTCCGACGTCAATGTATATCAATATCTCTCCTTTTAACTCACATACATAATATATCAATTTATCTGTAGTACTGATGAATTTTATTTGTATAAAACTTGTGATACGCAGACGAACTGGTCGATGGAGTATAACAGGCTTAAGGCTAAGATTGAGCTTTTGGAGAGAAACCAGAGGTACACACTTACACTCATCACATTTATATATAGGCAAAGATGACATAGAGCATTAATGAAAGTTAAAATGCATGAACGCTATGCAATTTCAGGCATTATCTTGGGGAAGACTTGCAAGCAATGAGCCCTAAGGAGCTCCAGAATCTGGAGCAGCAGCTTGACACTGCTCTTAAGCACATCCGATCTAGAAAAGTATTGCCTTCTCCCTATTTCATTGAACATATCTGTAGAACTTAAACATTAACAAGTGAATTGGATATTGAAATACATATATATCGTATATATGCCTATCTCATTGATTCAATATAGAAAATTTATAACCAATATCACGTTGATATGCCTAAAGCTTGGTTCAAATATATGAATTATGTTGTGTATAAGACTCATATTACTCAAAGTAATGGTTTTTTGTTTTGTTTAATGTGATCTGTGTATGCAGAACCAACTTATGTACGAGTCCATCAATGAACTCCAAAGAAAGGTATGTAAAAACCCTATCAAATGTATTTTTCATAGAGAAACTGCAAGTAAGAATCATATAGGGGAGCTAACAATCGTGCCGTTTCGGAAATGACAGGAGAAGGCCATACAGGAGCAAAACAGCATGCTTTCCAAACAGGTAACACGTGTCATCATTTATCTTTCGTCAACATGTTGTCCATTGCATTACTGTTACCTTCCACTGTTCTACTCCACATTTCCAGCCAAGCTATACCTACGAGATCTTCATATCTCCACTTAACTTCGGCACCATTAAATAAAAATAGAAAAATCTTTGCGAATTTTAAAATAGCATAGTTGTTGTCTATTGATTGATATATATAATAATCATCAGCCTGTGCATAGATGGGCTTTGTCCGTTTAGTTTTAAGGTTGTCTCTCGGATTGAAAATATTTGAACTTTGAAACGTCGTCCCATCATTCTACTTAATTAGGTCATCTATGTACAATATATGTGAACATTGACACTAGTACTCCTAATTAAAAGAAAATACTTATTAGAGTTCGTTGCTTGAGTGCAACTGTGCAAATAATTATTTTTAACCATCGAGATGTAATGCATGTATATAAACTATTCACTTTCAAAATTGATGATGATAATATGGTATTGAATAAATTTGGTAAAAAATTTGGTGTGTGAAACCTGAAAATTGGCAGATCAAGGAGAGGGAAAAAATTCTTAGGGCTCAACAAGAGCAGTGGGATCAGCAGAACCATGGCCACAATATGCCTCCGCCTCCACCGCCGCAACAACATCAAATCCAGCATCCTTACATGCTCTCTCATCAGGCATCTCCTTTTCTCAACATGGGGTAACTAAAATTTACTAATCATCAATCTTAATTTCAAGTAAATACATTTGAACCATATATGTTATGCAAGCTAGTTAGGTGTTGTAATTTCATTGAAGTTATAGTTTTTCTGTTAGTGATGGTTACATGATTGCATGATCTTGAAATTAGAAACTTTACTCTAAAACTTTCATTTATTAACGTAGGTTATAATGCAATGGTAGCAAATTAAACGAATAAACTTATTTAGTGTGTGTAGATGGAATGGTTGTGAAAAGCCTAAGAAACCAGCGGGATCTGCTCGACTTTTGTTGTTGCTGGTCTATTTGTTTTAAGTAAAAATTTGAGTTAATTTGTTAGATAAATGAAATTGATTATCTTTGACATTTCAAAATGGACTTATATTAATTTGACTTTCCTATATAGAACGATGAAACATATGATTACATATGCACTTTCATATATATCATATGTATGATTGTGAATGCAGAGGTCTGTATCAAGAAGAAGATCCAATGGCAATGAGGAGGAACGATCTCGATCTGTCTCTCGAACCCGTTTACAACTGCAACCTTGGCTGCTTCGCCGCATGAAGCATTTCCATATATATATTTATATATTGTAATCGTCAACAATAAAAACAATTAGCCACATACATATAGTGGCTTGGCTTTTTTCATCCAATTAATTAATATATTTTAGCAAGTCCAATGTTCTTATATCATCCTCATATATATAATTAGCAAGCTCGTTTTCTCTGTAATTTTCTAAGTTCATTGCTTTAATATGGGGTAAAACTGTAATATATTTGAAGGTCGGAGAGAATGAACGAGAACTTTAATTGATCGGACCCTTTTTCTTTTTTCTGAACTTTTGTTTTACTAAAATAAAAGTGGCAAAATTGCTCATTATTACAAGTTTACATCAAGCCAACTTTCTTGGTTGGGCCTTTTAACCCAAATCAAAATAGAATCCATTAATATTGAGAACCTAATTAGAACCAAGGAATGATGTTGGCCCATAAAACTTCAGAATTTGCCTCTAACTACATAAATTGAGCGATAGCCAATAACTTGTTCTAGTGGCTGATATATTGGTATTTATCTATAACTAGGGCTAATTTCGCGCTACGCGCGGACATGTTTTATAAATATATTTTTTTGTGTGTTTTGATTGTTTTTTAAAAACTGTTTATCAAAAATAGCTAATAGGTTGAAAAAGCCAGATTGGTAGCCTGAATTTTAATTTTATCTCAATTTATCTTCATGTTAATTGTTGTTAGCGATCATACGATTTTGAAGTGGACCCTTATTGGGCAAAATAACTCTTGAGACCTACATTTTTCAGTTTCACATCTGGTTAAGATTAGTGAGATCTTATCTTCAAATCGAAGCTATTTCATCAAGAGAATTACAAAATATATATTTTTGACTCATTTCACATGTAGTGCAGATCGAGTGTGCCAAATGAACAGCCAAAATTGCTATTATATATCAATCATCCCATAATATCCAATACTCAGTTTCATGCTCACCACATCCATCTATTTCTTGGTAAAAGAAGCATCAGTAAACCCGCTCTAGTCACTAATACATTAAAATCAGTTTTCATACCCACAAAAGATGATAAACGGCTACTCCACAACGTCATTGCTATGGTGCTATATCATTTTGTTTATATTTTACTAGTCTTATCCTTCTACTGATCACACATTAACTTTGTAAGTCCCTGAATTCTTCTTCTCCATTCCCACTATTATTAGAGAAAATGATGACTGAACAAATGTTAACGTTACAAGGGACGTCACAAACTTGAGAAACACAAAGTTAAAGCTACACAGAGAAAAAAAGGTTGTTACAAATATTTTAAACTTGCATACACACATATGATATAACACTATGTACACTTCGGCTTCACAATAAAAGATTGCTTGCAGAGAGAAGGCCAAGCAAGTCTCCGAATTTGGCGAAGTGAAAGTTTCTCATACCATCACCTTAGACGTTGACTTGGTCGCTTTTTTTTCTCGTTTTGCTTCTCTGTTGTATTCTTGGCACAAGTTCTATACATAGTTTGCTTTGTCTTTGTAGATAACCTTTGTAATTTTAACTTTGCTTAGAACTTTCTTCCAATTGTTCCTCCATTTTCTCTCCTTCCAAATCCATTCCTCGTTTCTCTCCTTCCAAGTTCTCCAATTCCACCTTCTTCTCTCACTCTACCAACAATTACAGAGTAAAGTCGAAGCTAGGCTCTTCTTCTTCTTTCACACTTTCTTCCCAGTCTCAATCAGAAAGGCTCCGTTACACGGGGTTCTCAAACCCGTCTCAGAGCTCGTCGACATCACAACCAAGGCTTTTCCTCAGGGGATAGTCGGGAAAAGAACCGATCTGAAGAAGATTATGATTCTCAGTGCTTGCGAGTTTGATTACTCTGGAACTCAAGCTTGTGGCTTTGACGAAAATGGTGATCTCAGCCATGGCTCTCTCTACCAATCAGATCAGATCAGACGATGATGTTATTTTGAGCCTAAAACCTTAAAAAACAGTCGTATGAATAATTAATTAAGTANGACGATGATGTTATTTTGAGCCTAAAACCTTAAAAAATAGCCGTATGAATAATTAATTAAGTGAAAGATGTAAACAAAGTGAATGACTTATACTACTTGGAGGCTGTAGAAGTGAATGATAGCTCTAGAAGTTTTTATTGTCTTTTGAGCCTAAAACCTTAAAAACCAACTTACATTGAATCAATAAGCGGCTGATTTGATAACTTGAATACAAACAAAGAGACGATTGTCTTACATATAAAGATACACATTTGCATAGCATATGCATATACATACATTTGAGCGAACTTCCAGTTACTTATGCCATTGATCGTTGTAGTCCATTCTGAATCCGATACAGCCGAAGCATTCATTCCTATGCCAATTACCTGTAAGCGCCTAAGAAGTTAGTGTCGAACCCATTAAGACAACACCAGTTGTACCCACTTTTATTGCTTTTACCAAATCAACAGAAACGGTAAGGATTGGTGCTAATTTGTTTACCAAGTTCAAGTAGCAGAGTATTTCCATGCCAACACCATTAAGACAATATGATCTTCCATTCCGGATCAAAACCGTATACATTATGCTTGATTTCCTCAATGAATAGCTACACATAAGATCCATAAATCAGATTCATAAAGACTTGTCTACACTCTCACAACCTGCTTTAAGTTCAGCTAAGTGTATCACTGCATCAGTATGCTTTGTGTTTCTTTAGCATTAATAAGTATCACTTGGATTGACAAAACAAAAGAGTATCACTTCAAAGACTATTACTGCAACATATTTTTCCTGCTCTTTCCATAGCAAGCGATTAAGATTGAGTAGTCTCAATAGAGATTCATAGTCTAAATCTGTTTCAAACAAAATTAATTTACCAAATTGTTCCAGTATTCCAGTTGGTAAATAAATAATGATTTCGATTTTAGCTCAAATTCGTGACAACAAATAAGCAAATCAAATTTATACTATAAACATTGACATGATCCAATATCACAAAATTTACAAACCCAAAACCCAATTTCTACTATAAACATTGACACAATCTAATATCACAAAATTTACAAACCCAAAACCCAATTAGATCTCGAAATTGCAATAAATTTTCACTCACTAAAACATAACAAAATCAGAGATTTCGAATTTCCAAAACAAAAAGGAATATAGAATCCGTCGAAAAAAATACTGTAAAATAGAGAAATTGACCAGTTTATTCTTTTTTTTTTCAGCTGACCAGTTTATTCTTTATATGTTCTTTCTGTGCTTATTTCAGAAGGAAAATAAATGGGGAAAAAAAAAGACTGGCTATTACCGGTAGTAATATGCATCTGCGAGACTCTTTTGACGGTCAAGGAACATCTGATTCTCGATATCTGCTTCCTTTCGTGAACTGTCTTTCTCAGTCAACTTATGTTGCATCAGAATCTTTCTTACATTGGCGTTCTTCTCAGCTTCACTATTGGCCATTATTTTCTTTGTCTCTGCCTCTTTCTCAGCAACTCTTTGTTTCTCAATAGCAATCAAGACCTACAATTTTATTAATTTCATTAATTCCAATTGTGTAACCAGTCTTGAAGTGCACACAGCCCAAAACGGAGTTGAAGATATGAGAAAGCCTGTGCAGATCGAATTGCCAAGGTTCAAAAAGAGTTTACCTTAGTGCGTTCCTCTTCGATTTGCTCAAAGTTTCGCCTTTACATTCGGCTTTGTGACACGCACACTAATAATCTCAATTCCTGGAGCATAACGTGTACAATCAGCTTTAAGAGCATCTTTCATTCGTTAATCAATCTGAAACACATTGTGATCAAATGAATTAGCAAAATCACTGTTAATTTTTCAGATATAAGACACAATGAGAAACTATCCAAAGAAAGCTTTAATCACTGCTATTTTCCCAACATGAGTGTAAGCCAATGACATGAGCGTAAGCTTCCAAACCATTAAGATCAAAGTTTATCCGTTTCCATTAAGATTAGAGCTTCCTAATATAGTCAAGTACCTGGTCAAAGATGTCAATGTAGACTTGCTGAAGCGAATGAGAGATGCAGAACTGGTTGATCTTATGATGAATCTTGTCATATATCCATGTGTTATCATAGTTCACACTAGGCCTGGGCGTTCGGATTTTCGGATCGGATCGGATC
>OVAQ01002674.1:0-11953 GCA_900406345.1 Erysimum cheiri | reverse complement strand
GATGGCAAAGCCAAAAGAAAGCTAGATTGCTGTGAGGTGGTGAAATGTGGGATGAGCTTGTTATATGCACCAGACGAGAATGACTATAGGTTGCATGGGTTACTGGAGAATAACCTAGAGAAAGCGATATCTGGAAAAGAAACAGATCTAAGCGAAACCGCCATGGATGAAGCTGTTGTGTCCAAGAGAGGTCGTTTATGTTTACAAGAAGAAGAGCTACTGAACAGGAAAAGAATAAAGGAAGAAGTCTCGTATTCTAATTACGAGTGTTCTGTAACTTCTGTTCTTAGTTACATGGAGCCAGCAAAGCCTAATCTCTGGAAATAATTAATTTCAGAAAGCTGATTTCAGTCAAGGTTTGGATTCAAACAGAGGTCGATTCATGTTTTAAATCTTTCTTGTTCTTGGCTCCATCTCTTAATTAACTTGTAGAAACAGATAATGAGTGTTCTGCAACCTCTGTTCTTAGTTGCATGGAGCCAGCAAAGCCTCATTTCTAGAAATAATTAAATTCGAAAAGCTGATTCCAGACATGGGTTGAATCTTGTTTCTAATCAATTTTGGCACCATCTCGTGAGTGAATTGCAGAGACAGATTGTATAGAATTTCTGCAGTTTGAGGTGAAGTGGCGACTCTAATTTTCAAGAAGAGAGAATTGGATCTCTCCAGATGTTATGTTCTTAGTGACATGGAGCCAGAAAAGCTTATATCTTTAACTAACTAATTGTAGAAAGCTGGTCTTGAGATGATTAGTGGATTCAGAGGTCGATCATATTTCGAAGACTAATGTACTCTCGTGTCTGAAAATGTTTTCTTTGAAGTGGCTCCTTTAAAGTATTCTTAAGAAGAGAGACGAAATTACTTAAACTAGTGTAACTTGTCTGAAACTTACTAATTCTTCTTCGTTATTTCTTTTAACTTTTCACCTATGACTCGAGTTAATTTATAGTATAATATCAGCTCAGGTAAGAAAAACATATGATGCTTGAGAGTTGAGATAAATGAAAATGACATGTTGATTCTCCATTAGCAATCTACACAACTCTTCTTGAAACAAAGCTCTCCTATAGAGCCATCTTCTCCTTGTTCATACATTTGCAGTGAGCTCTCTTCTCCTTTAAAATCTGCGTAACCCAACAAGATGTCTTCAGTAACTTAACCAGTCCTTTGATTTTTCAAAATGATCAGTAACTTACCTTATACTGACTTTCTAAGTCTTTGACGTAATTGACAGTTAATTCCAACATATCCGCAAAGCTGGTTTGCTAACCAAGAGCATTAAACCGAATCAAAGCATGAGAAAACAATTATTTTTTCTGAGCAGAACTCATAAAATGAAGTTGCTTGATAATGTACCTTGTCCATGTTTGGAACAACGTCTTGTAATTTCTTTAGACACCCACTTATTTGTGCTCTTCTATTTCTCTGACAAGTGATAAAAGTATATGTTAGGAAAGAAGAACTTTCAAGTGTTAAACATTTTTTCCATTACCAACTCAAGATGACTGAAGCCTTTCCCAGTAGAAAACCAAAAGGGTTAAGGAAACGCGAATAGTGAAAACATCAGTTATGGAAAGGTTAGAAGCAAACTATGGTACAAAATACGACCATCTTGAAATAGATATTCTATCAAAAGTAAATATCCAAACAAATCTACACCAAGCCAATTTGACTGAGTTCAAAGTGACACCATAAGCCTACTAACAAGTATTAATTTGCAAATGAAACTGTCAGATGTTTACCTCAGCAAGTGCCATAGAAGAAGGACGTTTTGCACTAAGAGTTGTATCACATGTGACCTGTGACCTGCTTTCTTGTGGTATTTCATTGCTTGATGGATATTTAAATGCAGGTATAAATTCTTCAACACCATCTCTGCTCAAACACGAATTATTAATATCTTATTTAAACTGAAAACTGTAAGATATTAGAAGGGTTTCAGAGCCATCTAACCTTGATTCTTGAATTGCAGAGTGAAGTTTTAACGGCACAGATTCTTCCATGCTTATCTTTTTATTAAGACGCTGTGAATCTCGATTAAATAATGCAACAAGAGTTTGATGGCTCTTCAGATTTGAACAGCCCGAGAGCTTAAGTTTGACCACAGCTTTCAAGTTACTTATCCCCGGTGGCAGGTGCTGAAGTCTCTCACAATTCTCCAGATCTAATGTAACAAGTTTAGTGAGATCCTGGATTGAAGACGGCATTTCTGTAATGGCAGTCCCAGCTAAATATAGCTCTTTTAGATTTGGTGAGAAATCCTGAAGGTGCTCGAGCTCTGAACAGCCAGATAGATTAAGAGTTTCAAGAGATTCCAGATGAACCACGGTAGGCATAAGTTGCAAATGAGAACAGTCTTTCAGACTCAAGAAGGTAAGCTTGTGATGATGAAGAATAGATGAGTTAACTTTAACCAGACTCGTACATCCTTCAAGATCAATATGCTCAAGGTTCATGGCCTTTGAAAGCCTTGGGAATTTAGTCAACTGTCGGGAGTGACTTAGAATGATCCTCTTTAGCTTCTTGAGATTCTGTTTACAAACAGCCAAAATGAGTCACCGAGTACAGACTAATTACCTCATGTATGCAGCAGATTACACTATAAAGTCAAGACATACCTTTGTTCCTTTCCATAGTTTAGTCAAGTTGCTATATGACATGTTCAGTTCTACAAGGTTTTCAGGATTGAGGTTCCGAGGTAAGGATTCGAGAGGATACCTTTCCCAGTGGAGTAGCCGTAGCCCATCAGGCAAAGAGTTAAGACCTTGAGGTAGAAAAACCTTGCAATGGTTAGAAGTTGGACAGTGGAGCTTGAGCAATCTAAGTCTATACATCCTCTCAAATACAGTTGGACTCAACTCAAATGCCAAGTCAGACGCATCCAGAAATATGCCTTCAATTTCTTCTTTTCCCTGAGAAAATTGGCAAAGATGTTCAGAAAAGAAGCCTAAGCAGAGTAATCTAAAGTTTTAATAGGATTAATAGATACACNGTCTATACATCCTCTCAAATACAGTTGGACTCAACTCAAATGTCAAGTCAGACGCATCCAGAAATATGCCTTCAATTTCTTCTTTTCCCTGAGAAAATTGGCAAAGATGTTCAGAAAAGAAGCCTAAGCAGTAATCTAAAGTTTTAATAGGATTAATAGATAAACATTANTCTTTTCCCTGAGAAAATTGGCAAAGATGTTCAGAAAAGAAGCCTAAGCAGAGTAATCTAAAGTTTTAATAGGATTAATAGATACACATTTTCTAAGACTTACTGAATTGTTTGTCAGCACATCAACAATGTCATTAGGATCCCACAATCTGCTACGCTTGCCTGCCTCATTGTTTTCTTGACAAACAACAAACCTACCCATGTCTTGGAAAATGTTGGGCATATCTATCATGTTATCTACAGAGCTGATGAGAGACTCATCAATGAGACCATAGATTCCTAAGTCCGTAAGAAAACCGCAACCATCAAGGATGTTTACCACATGATCTTTATCCTCCCCTCTGAAAAAACATGCAAGGTCCAAATATATGTTCTTCTCATTGTCATCTAGTCCATGAAAACTTCTCTTAAATGCATCCTGAATCTCGATAGGAGGATGTTGGCGCAATCTTCTCAGATGTTCTTCCTCATCGTTAACACATTGATTTAGTACAAACATACCTAAGACTCTTAGAGCTAATGGAATGCCACTAGCATAGTTCACCAGTTCCGAGATTGACAACATACTTCTCTTCCAATTTTCTTCAGTGGAAAAATGACAGCAAAGGCAAAGAGATTCAAAGTCGGATAGTTTTGGGATTTGGTAAAGCACTTTGGCGTTACACTGTACAAGAACTTGCCTATTGGNGCTACGCTTGCCTGCCTCATTGTTTTCTTGACAAACAACAAATCGACCCATGTCTTGGAAAATGTTGGGAATATCTATCATGTTATCTACAAGGCTGATTAGAGACTCATCAATGAGACCGTAGATTCCTAAATCCGTAAGAAAACCGCAACCATCAAGTATGGTTACCACATGATCTTTATCCTCCCCTCTGAAAAAACATGCAAGGTCCAAGAATATGTTCTTCTCATTGTCATCTAGTCCATTAAAACTTCTTCTAAATGCATCCTGAATCTCGATTGGTGGATGTTGGCGCAATCTTCTCAAATGTTCTTCCTCATTGTTAACACATTGATTTAGTACAGAAGAACCTAAGACTCTCAGAGCTAATGGAATGCCACTAGCATAGTTCACCAGGTCCGAGATCGACGACATACTTCTCTTCCAATTTTCTTCAGTGGAAAAATGACAGCAAAGGCAAAGAGATTCAAAGTCAGATAGTTTTGGGATTTGGTAAAGCACTTTGGCGTTACACTGTACAAGAACTTGCCTATTGGTAGATGTTAAGATGATTGTATGTCCACCAGAAAACCAACCAAACCCTCCAACCAAAAATTCTGCATCTCTAGCATTACTCACACCATCCAGAACAATGAGAACCCTTTTATCAAGGAGCCTATCCCTTGTGAAACTTAGTTTTGCATCACATACATCTGTGAAAACTTTTTCTTCCCCAAAGATTTTCGAAAAGAATTCTTCGCGCAGATGACTAATCCCTTTTGTTTGACACATTATATGAAAGTCTGGCAGAAAGTAGCAGACGTCATATTTCCCAGCTTGTGTTCTGAAAATGTCTCTAGCGATGGTAGTCTTCCCTATGCCAGCCATACCCCAAAGTCCAACAATATGTGGAGCTGTAGATTGAGAACTATTCACCAGAGACAATATAAACTCTAATGGATGCTTGATTCCGTTAGTTTCGGAACTGAGCAGGAAGCAGACATCTTTAAAGATATTCTTGGCAAGCATAACTTGATGCCTACGCATAGAAAACATCAGAAATAGAGAAAGCACATAGGAAACATCAGAAATAGAGAAAGAATCATAAGAAAACAATTTACCCCTTGATATAGTGATATCTATTGATGGAAGTTAATTTGATCATAGCCGCCCTCCATTTGAGAACTTGAGATGACTGGACTGAATTCTCAAGTCGTGAGAATGCATTTTCAAATAACAACTCTGACCACTGACATCCTCAAGACTAACTTTAAAAAACACAGGAATAAGCAAAATGTTGTTTGTTTCCAAATAGTCCATGGTTGCCACAAATCCATCCAGGGACTCTGTGGAACGAGCATAGTTCATCGAGAAAATGATAACACCAACCCGCGATCTGTATAGCATCTCTGGGCACCCATTCACTATGCTCCTCCTCCTGGTTATATCATATCTCAAAGGAGCAAAGCCACGGAGACACAACTCGTTGAAGATGTAGCTGATGAAAGCCACGGAGACACAACTCGTTGAAGATGTAGCTGATGAAGTATGTCTCCTCCGAGTCCTGGTTGTCACCACAAGAAATGAGTAAGACAGGTTCAAACCCTGTAATGCTATGCTCATGCAATTTTAGTTGGAGAGGAGTTTCAACTTCCATTGATTACGTTTCTTTCCTGACTTGAAATGGCAATTAGCAATTTTGGTTTATGTTCATAGTTAGTCAACTCTTGTATTCATACTCAACCTACCGATATCAGTATTTTAAACAAACACCACAACTTGAATTTCTTTTGATTTTAAAATAAGTTAATGATTTTTGGATTTTAACCCCCCAAGTTTATGCTTAATCCTCATTTCCTAACCTCCAATTTTATTGCNATGATTTTTGGATTTTAACCCCCCAAGTTTATGCTTAATCCTTATTTCCTAACCTTCAATTTTATTGGCAATGAGTTAAAACTACATGGAGTAGATTATTTGCAGCAGAAACTCCTCCGTAAGCTATTAGATGAAGAATGATTATAGGTTGCAGGGGTTACAGGAGAAAGCATTGTTTGGAAATGAAACCGACATGGATGAAGCTGTCGCATTCAAGAGAGGCCGTTTATGTTTACAAGAAGAACAGCTACTATACAGGAAACGAATAAAGGAAGAAATATCTTTTTGCAACCTCTGTTCTTAGTTGCATGGAGCCAGTAAAGCCTCATTTCTGGAATTAAATAAATTCGAAAAGCTGATTTCAGACAAGGATTTAATTCAAACAGAGGTCAAATCATGATTCAAGTCTATCTTGGCTCCATCTCTTATATCTACTCTTAACCATTTTTCAAGAAAGAAAATTGGATCTCTCTAGTGTAAATAAGTTCTCAGTAAACTAGTATAGAAAAATCCAGAGAATTGTGTACCAAAATTCTAGATGTTATAGTAGAAAAATCTACATATTAAAAAAGAAATTTGCAGTTTGGGAGACTACATATACTACTCACCCTTTCATTTGTAACGTAGCAAAAGTTGAACCAATTGATATAAAAGAAAACAGATAAATTTAAAGAAAGGGTGTTCCTAAGCATAACTTCTTTAAATTTCTTTAAGAGTCTTTCAAGTACTTTTCCAAGAGTTATTTAATATTTCTCATTTCTTGCTTTCTTCCAGGTCTCTCAAGAATTATGATTTTAGACTAGTCACTGGTGCTAAGCACTATCAAGATTTCTTTACACTACTGTACACAATTCCTTCTAAATTTGAGGGTTTAAAACTGGGAAAATAAAACAAAGGTTGTTAAAAATTATTCCACCAAAAATCATCCCATGCATCAATAGTGCCTCTACCAACGGTTTCTTCTGTCATCTCAGACACAGTTGATGCTTCAACAAGCTCACTTGGCAACTCTCCAAGCGAAGAAGAAAGTCCTAGCCCATGCAAGTGTGGTGTATCAGAAGCCATGGAAGGTGTGTTCTTGTGGATTATGGGTTTCTTAGTTGATCTTTCCACAAGCTCACTTGATGAATCTCCAATTGAAGAAGAAAATCTTATCATATTCGAGTGCTGAGTTTCAGAAGCCATCGAAGGTGTGTTCTTGTAGAATATGGGTTTGTTAGTTACTGTTTCTACAAGCTCACTTGATGAATCTCCAATTGAAGAAGAAAATCCTAGCAGATTCGATTGCGGTGTTGCAGAAGCCATGGAATATGTGTTCTTGTATATTCTGGGTTTCTTAGTTGATGCTTCCACAAAATCACTTGATGAAGCTCCCAGTGAAGAAGAAAATCCTAGCAGATTCGCTTGCGGTGTTGCAGAAGCCGTCTTGTTGATTATGGTTTTCTTAGTTGATCTTTCCACAAGCTCACTTGATGAATCTCCAATTGAAGAAGAAAATCTTAGTAGATTCGAGTGCGGTGTCTCGGAAGCCATGGAAGATGTGTTCTTGTGTGTTGATACCAACATCGGATGATCAAAAACACAAGTAGGACCGGAGCTGCAGTTACCAGTGTGAAAATACATGGCACACACAGGTTCTCCCTGTCGAAAGATTGGAGCAAAAATTGAGCAAGCGACATACTCAGACGATAGTAATGTGATTAAAAAAACAGAGGTCAGTTTGAAGTCGACCAAGATTTTAGTGTTGGATAGTTGTATGAAGGGAGGAAAATTGACGTTTGCTACTGCTAGTTTAAGAAGTGGCTTACCATCCGTACTGGGAGGCCTATGGAGCTTAAGGAACTCTCAGGGACCTGGGTTTCTCTCTCTCTTGGATGATGAAATTTACACATATTACCGAAGTTGCAGTCTCCTGTCTGCATATAATAAGGGCATTCTGGTTCGCCGGGTCTTTCTGGTAAAACATGGAATCCCCATAAAGACTTGTAAGATGGATTGTTTCCCGAGGTAAAAGCTGAGCCAAGCTGAACCTGAAAAATTAAGCTAGCTGGTTTAGAAGAGGAGAGAAACTCAGTATGTTTAAGCCATCAAGAAACCTCAGTCAACGTGATGGTCAGAAGCCTATCAACATGTATTTGCCAATGAACATGTCAGATGTTTACCTCAGAAAGGTTTGTAGCTCTCGAGACACTCTTTTCTCGCTTCCTTTTTCTTAAGCTCATAATAACAATTTTTATAATTGTCTTCAACCGATATTTCTTATATGGTGGTGCTGTATGCTCCACGCTAGAAATATCCCTTGAATACATAGAAGAAGCAGGATGTTTTGAGCTAAGTGTGGCCACAGCTTGCAGGTTACTCATCTCCGATGGCCGATGTTGAAGTTTATTACAATTATCCAGATGGACCAGATCGAATGTAACAAGTCTAGTAAGATCCCTGATTGACGGTGGTATTTCTGTAATTGCAGTCCCAGCTAGATATAGCTCTTTCAGGTTTGGTGAGAAACCATGAAAGTCCGCAAGCTCTGAGCAGCCAGATAGATTAAGAACTTCAAGAGATTCTAGCTGTACCGTGGCAGGCATAATTCGCAAATGCGAACAATCTTTCAGACTCAAGAAAGTAAGCTTGTGATGATGAATAATAGATGAGTTAACTTTAACCAGACTCGTACATCCTTCGAGATCAATATGCTCAAGGTTCCTCGCCTTTGAAAGCCTTGGGAATTTAACCAACTGTCGTGAGTGACTCAGAATGATACGCTTTAGCTTCTCGAGATTCTGGTTACAAACACAAACAACCAAATTGAGTCATCTAAGTCAAACCACATGTATGCAGCAGATTACACTGAAATTTTTGTCAAGACATACCTTTGTTCCTTTCCATAATTTTGTCAAGTTGTTATAAGGCATGTTTAGTTCTACAAGGTTTCTAGGATTGAAGTTCCGAGGTAAGGATTCGAGAGGATATCTTTCCCAGTGGAGTAGCCGTAGTTCATCAGGCAAAGAGTAAAGGCCTTGAGGTAGACGAAGCTTGCAATAGTTTTCAGAAGTTAGACAGTGGATTTTGAGCAATCTGAGTCTATGCATTGTCTCAAATACAGTAGGATTCAACTCAAATGTCAAGCCGGACAAATCGATAAATATGCCTTCAATTGCTTCTGTTCCCTGAAGAAAAATAGCAAAGAAGTTCAGAAACATCAGATTTTTTAAGCGAAGAACGAAATCTATGCAGTAATTTAGAGTTCCAAAAGAACTCAAGATTATACATTTTGTCTAAGACTTACTAAATTGTTTGTCAGTACGTCAACAATGTTATTAGATTCCCACAATCTGCTACGCTTGCCTGCCTCTTTGTTTTCTTGACAAACAACAAACTGTCCCATGTCTTGAAAAATGTTTGGAATTTCTATCTTGTTGTTTACAAGGCTGATGAGAGACTCATCAATCAGAGCATAGATTCCTAAATCTGTAAAAAAACCGCAACCATCAAGGATGTTCACCACATGATCTTTATTCTCGCCTCTAAAGAAACATGCGAGGTCCAAAAATATGTTCTTCTCGTTGTCGTCTAGTCCATCAAAACTTCTTCTAAATGCATCGTGAATCTCAATTGGAAGGTCTTGGCGCAATCTTTTCAGATGTTCTTTCTCATTCATAATACGTTGCTTTTGTACAGACGATACTAAGACTTGAAGAGCCAATGGAATGCCACTAGCATAATTCACCAGCTCTGAGATTAACGACATCCTTCTCTTCCAATACTTTTCAGGGGCACACTGACGGCAAAAGCGATAAGATCCGGACACTGATAGTTTCGGGATTTCGTAAAGCTCGTTGGCTCTACACTGCACAAGAACTTGCCTATTCCTAGATGTTAACATGATTGTATGTCCACCGGAAAACCACCCAAAGCCTCCTACCAAAATTTCTGCATCTGTAGCATTACTCACACCATCGAGAACAACAAGCACCTTTTTATGATGGAACCTGTTCGTTGTGAAACTTAGTTTTGCATCACATGTGTCTATGAAAACTCTTTCTTCCCCAAAAATTTTCGAAAAGAAGTCATCGCGCAAATGACTCAGCCCTTTTGTTTGACACATTAGATGAAAGTCAGGCAGAAAGTAGCTCACGTCATATCTCTCAGCTTGTGTTCTGAAAATTTCTCTTGCTATCGTGGTCTTCCCTATGCCAGCCATACCCCAAAGTCCAACAATCTGTGGGGCTGAAGGCTGAGGACAATCTAGCAGTGGCAAGATACTCTCTAATGGAAGCTTGATTTTATTACTTTCAGAACTGAGCAGCCAGTAGACATCTCTAGCAATATTCTGGGCAAGCATAACCTTGTCCCTGCGCACATTAAACATCAGAAATAGATAAAGTACCCAAACACCATACATTTGATAAAAGACTCTGTTGTATTGTTGAAATGTTGGATAGGCGTATAATACTTTGTACAAATGTTTGCAGAGCAACAGAGACAATCATTACATCATAAAGATAGAAGATGACACACTGAAAGAAGAGAAAAATCAATTTACCCATCCACATATAGATATCCATTGGTGGAAGTTATCTTTATCATAGCCACCCTCCATTTCTGAAATTGGGATGCCCCGACTGAATTCCCAAGTTGCAAGAATGCTCTTCCAAGAGAGCCACTTTGATATCTAATATCTGAAAGACTCACTTTGAAATATACAGGAATAAGCACAAGGTTGTTGGCTTCGAAATGGTCCATGATAGCCACGACTTCATCTAGGCATTGTCTGGAACGAGCATAGTTCTTTGAGAAAATCATAATACCAACTCGTGATGAGTACAGAATCTCCTGATTCGCTTTCATTGTGCTCCAGGCTATATCATATCCAAAAGGGGAGAAGTCACGCAGACAGAGCTCGTTAAAGACACATCTGATGAAGGATGTCTCCTCGGAGTCTTGGTTATCACCACAAGAAATTACTAAGACAGACTCAACCACTGGAAAGTTATCCTCAGGCGATCTTTGCAAAAATATTTCAACTTCCTTGAGTTTCTCTCTCAATCCTAGCTTCCTGTCGGATGCAGTCGGAGGTGTTGGATTCAGAACTGCACTAACTGCACTCTGAGAAGGCTCCTGAGTATAATTTCCAAGAGCAGAGCCTGCGTCACACTTTCTGTAGCCAATGAAGATCCTGTTGATGTTCCTACGGTGTCGTTGGAAGAAAACAAAGTCCCCGGCACCAAGCTGCTTCTCCTTAACATAGCTGCTCCAACCTTTGGTAAATTCGTAGCTTTGACTGACTTCGAGGTATGAGAACCCGAACAGCCATAGCTTACCTTCCTCGTCTTCTAATCGAAGGAGGCTTTCGGTTTTGGTGCCTCTGGCGACAGTGGCTAAGAGAAAATACTTTCCGAGGTCCTCACTGGCAGTGACGAGGAGACGATTTAGGCTACTTACATCGCTGGTTGTCAAGCATTTCTCGAATAGATCCTCCTTTTCGTCACTGTGTCGAAGCATTTCACGAATAGTGCTTTGGTAAGTGAGCTTTTTCTCGCCATATTCTTTCACAGTAGCTTCGTCACTGTGTCGAAGCATTTCTCGAATAGAGCTTTGGGAAGTGAGCTTTTTCTCGCCATATTCTTTCTCAGTAGCTTTTTCTTTCACTCGCTTCTTCAAATAAGTTCCTACAATTGGGCTGCCAAAAGGATTTTCCTTTTGGTCTCCGTCGATATCTTCGAACGAGGCGGTGCTGAGGCGGCTGAAGACGTTGTCGATTCTGTCAGTGGGCAGGCTAATGAGAAATTCAATGGCGTCATCAGCAGTGCTCTCAGAGAGCGAACGGGGAGGTTGTCGATTGCTGAGGAACTCACAAAAAGCTTCCCACTCTTCCATCGACTTGAACTCTGCGAAATGGGAATTAGCTCTTTTGGTGAACTCTTCAATTCATTTTCACCTACCGATGTTTGATTGTTCGTTGATTTGTGTGTTTTAAAACATTTTTAAAATACACCACTATGAATTTTGTTGATTTGAATATGTCAAAGATTTTTTGATATAGATTTCAAAATAAGAAGATTCAACCCTAAATTTATGTTTATACTCAATTCCTAACCTCGAATTTTTTTTTTCCATGGCTGCTTCATCGTCCTCCAAATCGGATGCTTCCCGCCGTCAATACGACGTGTTTCTCAGTTTCCGAGGCGCAGACACGCGCCATTCCTTTACTAGCTATCTCCGCGATTTTCTTCGCCGGAAAGGGAT
>OVAQ01002673.1:208-11954 GCA_900406345.1 Erysimum cheiri | reverse complement strand
TTGAGTTCGTTAAACTGAGTTTAAAATGCTTCTTGAAGGTATGTGTGGAGCCTCGAAGGAGGTGAATGGGTACCAACTCTTGTTATTCTTAGACTAAATCGTGCTGCACTTTGTGTCCAATGGAGTCCAAAAGGTAAATGTATCAGCTCCAAAGTTACTGAGTTATTTAGCTTCATGGTCTAAGTAATATGTAATGTACTTTTCCTATAGTGTATACAGCTTCTAATCTATAATCCCATCTTTTTGTTCAATTCCCATAGAGAATAAGTTTGCTGTTGGAAGTGGTGCTAAAACAGTTTGTATATGCTATTATGAGCAAGAGAATAACTGGTAATTTTTTCATCTGCTCCTAATTCTTATTATAACTCATGGACTTTTCTTTGGCATGTTGCCCGACTTCTTTACTATGAATGATTTTGTTGGTCTATGAAATGGTATTATCTTGTGTTATGGACTGGCATTTATTAGCACCAATTATTATTATCATGGCATGCATAACTTTGTATTGGGTTGAGGTTTTGGAAAGATCTGGAATATGTGCAATCCTCGCAAAGTATATCATTAGTTTCATGTAAAGTTTCGGTATTTTGGTCGGCTGACATTGCTTGGCTTTACTGTTTTCAGGTGGGTCAGTAAACTTATCCGGAAAAGGCACGAATCTTCAGTCACATCTGTTGCTTGGCATCCTAATAACGTACGTGCAATCAACACAAACCCTTGTACATTATGTGAACAAGATATTAATCAGGTTTTCTGTAGATAATTTTTCTACCAAAAGAATTCTATAAGTTGGCCACTTGATAGAGTACATGATCCCTAAATTATAATATCAGTTGCGACAAACTAGTTAATCTTCTCAATCATGGTTGCTGGTATGTTTTCCTGTTGCTGTCGTCTCTGATTGTCTGTTTTTCATTAGATTCTTCTGGCAACGACATCTACAGACGGAAAATGTCGGGTATTTTCAACATTCATCAAAGGAGTTGACACAAAGTATGCTCATTACTTGAACGTCTACTTTTAAAACATTTCCACAAACATGGGGCAGTTTCTTATTTGTCTTCACTAAATGGGTTGATACAGGGGTTCAAAAGCAGGGTCACCAGCGGAAACTAAATTTGGGGAGGTCTGATTTGTTTGGCAGGCTTTCCTTCTTTTTAATAAATACCAAAAGATCTGTTCCCTCGTCTAATGTTAGGGAGCTTTTCTTCTGTTGTGTNAAAGTATGCTCATTACTTGAACGTCTACTTTTAAAACATTTCTACAAACATGGGGCAGTTTCTTATTTGTCTTCACTAAATGGGTTGATACAGGGATTCAAAAGCAGGGTCACCAGCGGAAACTAAATTTGGAGAGGTTTGATTTGTTTGGCAGGCTTTCCTTCTTTTAAAAAATACCAAATATCTGTTCCCTCGTCTAATGTTAAGGGAGCTTTTCTTCTGTTGTGTCTTTGATGAAACAGCAAATTCTTCAGCTTGATCTCTCATATTCTTGGGCATTTGGTGTGAAATGGTCTCCAAGTGGAAACACCTTAGCTTATGTAGGTCAGAATATCCTTAAGACTTAGATTTTTGTCCATTGCACTCTACTGAAATTATACAATGGAACATCAATGNCAGCAAATTCTTCAGCTTGATCTCTCATATTCTTGGGCATTTGGTGTGAAATGGTCTCCAAGTGGAAACACCTTAGCTTATGTAGGTCAGAATATCCTTAAGACTGTTTGTTCATTGCACTCTACTGAAACTATACAATGGAACATCAATGTAGTTGCATAATTTTTACTACCCTCTGTCTCACCTCCCTTGTTTATGTAATCTTGTATAGGTCATAGCTCCATGATTTACTTTGTTGATGATGTTGGTCCTTCTCCTTTAGCCCAAAGCGTTGCATTCCGAGATTTGCCTCTTCGTGATGTGGGTCAGCATCCACTCTTCTTTTACTTTTGAGAAACTGGTCTTCTCCATGTGTTATGCCCTGAACTGATATATTATCGGGAACTTGCTATTTCAGGTCCTGTTTATTTCTGAGAAAATGGTGATAGGCGTTGGATATGACAGCAACCCCATGGTATTTGCTGCAGATGATACTGGAATATGGTATGTAGCTTACATTTTTCTTTCTTAGCCGTTTGCATTTATCAAATCCTTCAACTCTTTTATTCTTCTTAGATTGCAGGCCAGATAGTTAGTTCTGAAATGATCCGCACATCAATGATTGCCTCGTTTACAAATTTTTGTTTATGATCTGTAGGAGCTTTATCAGATACATCGGAGAGAAGAAAGCAGAATCTTCAAATTCCAGTTACAGTTCGCAGGTACATACCAAATTTTCTTTCTTGTGCTTGTTGCAATATGAAATACAATATGAGTGAACTTTAGCTTATCCCTGATTGTTCCTCTTAGATAGTAATCTTTCGGATTAGTGTAGTTGCTCCTTTCTTACTTGGGTTTACTACTTTCCACTTGCATTCTTTGTACTGTGAAGTCTAACCCATCTTTTCATTATGTTATTTTTTTTTCCAGTTTTCCGAAGCGTTTGGGAAATTTTACGGTAGTCAATCAAAGTCTGCAACAGCCAACGATGCTTCTGAATCACGTGGAGGGGTTCATGATAACTGCATAAAGTAATTGTTTCTTAAACTAACTTTTCTTATACCAAATCATTTGCCAAAAAGCTGTCTCTGTACCTCTTTAACTCAGATTGTCTGTTAAGAGCCTGACATGGAAGTTTACCTGAAACTTGCAGTTCCATTGTGCCTCTGAGCAAAGCAGGGAGTCCTAAAGTAATGCAATTCAGCACTTCAGGTCAGTCACTAAATTAAATTTCATATATTTCTTCATGGAATCAGCCGATTATCTAAGAGGTGCGTGTCATTTGCTCACTTATCCGTTTGCTATTTATAGGATTGGATGGCAAAATAGCCATATGGGATCTGGAGAACATGGAACAAGAACTTGGCAGTCAGTTTTGATAAACACAAATAAAACAAATCTGGATCACAAGCAAGTTTTCACTTAATTTGTATATCAGATTTTTTTCCGACTAAATGCCAGCCTTTTTAACCCTTTCCAGTTTCGTAATTGTTTCATTTTGTAAACTACAATAAGAAAGGCCTTATTTTCGTGGTTGGTGTTAGTGCAAGGAAGGGCAGGTCTTAATAAGTATTGAGCTCTGTTCTTCGCCTCTGGATCTTTGTAATATCTTGAATGCTTTATGCTTTGATTCATTATGGTTAGCATCTTGTCATAACTTTTTTTTAAGCATATTAAGATTACATTTTCAGCTGTGTCAAAACGAGTCCATGTCGAGCAGAACTTTCCTCAAATTTCTTTCAGGTTCTTGAGAATAAATGACCTTAATAGACCACTAGACAATGTTATCACATGCAAACACAATTGCATAATCCGTGTGAATGTTTTCTTTATCGATTGTGCAAACATTCACTTTTATAGACCCAACAATTGCATAATCCATAACATTTTTTATAGACTTATAGCTCCAACAATTCTCTCTCGATCTCCAACTTTATATTGACAAAATACAACAATATATATTTTTGTCAACACTTAACTCATTTACAAGTCATGGATTATGCGAACTTAACCAAGATAGTAACCAAGATAAGACTACTAAAATAGTATAAAATAATTTATAATACTGTATAATGTTTTCCATTCTTCCGTATATTGTTATAGACTTATAGCTATACTGTATATATAGGTTCTTTCCATATAATAATTTTTCTTACGCTTTTATATTCTCCAACAAATATCTTAAAAGATTTGGTCACCTGTAAATTGTAATATATTCTTGAATTAAAATAAGCTAAACAAAAGAAAAATAGGAAACAAAATCTAACTATTAGACTAACGAAATAAAAAAAGAAATCTGGTGGTAATGAATCTCGTGACTCACTAACAAAAAAAATAAAAAACAAGATCTCATTAAACTAGAATGCTAAGATCAAAGCCAACAAGCTGAAGCCGATCCAAGAAGCTGGTGATTTCGAGGCACCGCTTTGAAGAGGTGATGGAGCCATCTGACGTTGATGAGGAGCGTTGGCTGGTGAAGGAGACGAAGAGGAGGAGCTTGGTGATCGGACCGATCCAGGAACAGGAGCAGCGACGGGACCTAACGAGGCCGGTAAGACATGGATTTGAAGCTTTTGTCCCAAGTCACAGTGACCATGAACTCCGCAGATGAAGTGATGAAGTCCCGGTTTGGTTAGACTGATGGTATCAGACCCTGTTTGGTATTTTGTTAGCGGTTTAGACGGTTTACACAGCTGGAAATCATTGTGAGTGACTTCAGTGACGTCGTGGAAATTTTTGTTGTAGTCGAAGACCAAAGAGTCACCGACTTGAAAAGTCCTTGAAGAAGCCCAAGCCTCGTAGTCGACGCCTGTCATGGTCCATCCGTCCGAGTCACCGACTTTGTGAACGGTTCCTCCAACAGCAACTCCCAAAAGAGCGACAAGAATCAACAAAGAAGTGAAAGAAGAGTTGCTCTTGCTCAAAGCCATGATATCAATTGTTTCTGCTTCTTTTCTGAAACGAGAGAATTAAGCAGAGCAAGGAAGAAGACTACTAAAGGTTTAAGTTTGTTTGGTGAAAAATTGAGAGGACTAGAAGTGTTTATATAGGTTTTTTTGCACCGCCTATAAGTATAATCCTTTTTCATTGAGGACTACATAACGTATATTACTCCTCGTTTTTACTTTTCTTTTTCCGCAAGAAATTATTAACTAGAGACCACAGACCTAATTCTATTTTAGTCTGAGAACTCTGAAAGTCTCTCTGCACGCAAACTCAACTTTTCCTTTATTTTGATTTTTGTTATTTGTCAAAACTTTCCTTTATTTGTTTTTCTTATTTGCTTTCTCCTGTTTTACTGTTTCTGTCTCTCGTGTTGTTCGCATGTCGCATTTATTTTGTCCTCCGAACAATGCAATATATTCCAACAAAGATGATATATTGCTAAATATCGACAAACGTGAATCTGCTAGTCTCAGATAATATAAGTAATAAGTGTAATCAAGAAGATCATGTAACAGCCAAAACTAATCCTCTAGGAATGTTTCTCACTTATTGCGAATATAACTACTGTTCTTGTCATAAGCAACTTCCAGAATACCCTATAAGGCTATAACTATATTAAGCTTTTTAAGCATAAACGAGAGATCTAATTCAGAAGCAGATATAACACGACTTGGAACCACTGATTATAGATCTCCATGATCATTCCTTTTCGTCCCATAAGCAATGTAGTTGACACTAATATCGTCTGACAATAACCATCTTCCTGTTATTGGGTTGAACACAAATCCAGCCATCTCTTTCACCTGCAATCCATAGTTACCTGGTTATCACTTCTAGCAAAATCTATCAGATGAATAATCCTTCTTTTCGTGATATTACCACTTGTCCACATTGAGACATACGTACTTTGGTACTGTTTCTGTCGGCTTAAGATTACTAATTGAAATTGACATAAGTGTTATTGAATGGGGAGGGGGATTGGCTTACATCGACTGAAGCACGTTGTAGTATCATAGTCATTTCTTCAGGAGTTACAAAACTTGATCACTGGTGTGTGCCTTTNAATGAGTGACCAAGAACACATGAAGCAAGAAATGGCGTTAAGAGAAGATAAATGAGGTGTGAAACTGAAAATTACCCAACGTAGAATGTAAAATTGTTTTTAAGAAATTAAAAAATTAAAATAATAAAAAATTGTAATTTCTTTTCGAGTGGGGATTTCTTTTCCATTATTTCAATTATTATTATGTTTTATTATTTTAATTTCTTAAAAAATGAAAAATAGCACATGTAGGTTAAACGGGGTGAACTGTTCTGTTAACGAAACAAACGGTTTTGCTAATTATTGTGGGTCCGCGAACATAAAAGTCATTCTAAAGGTTTGATTTAATAAAATTGTCAAATTGAGGCTTTTAGTTGAGAGTACAAAATTTTGGAGGTTTAAAGTGGAAGTCGTTGCCACCTTGGTGGTTTTTTTTGGGATCTTCCCAAAAATTATATAATTGAAATTCATCATGTATTTTGCTTATAATAAAAGATAAATTGGCTGCAAAAATAAAGAGTTATTAAAAAACTTATATAGAATTTTTCCTACCAAAAAAAAAAAACTTATATAGAATTTTTGAGAAACGTCCATTTTACAGTATCTATTTTAAAAAATGTCTCATACTAAAAATATTTTAAACATACCCTATTTTCAAAGATGTCATTTGATGTTTATGGTTGCATGTACGAAAACTGGGCAAAACATTTTAAAGTCATTATAAAACATTAAAACCTTTTAAAATATTCTAGCTTAATATGGTAATGTTCATACTTGTTAATAGATGGACTATCATGAAGATGGTTTGTTTTAAAAGTAATAGAAGGAAGCTCTTGGGTTGTGGGATAGTGAGAACTGTCCAATTCAAACTGGTCACAATCCCGATTTTTTCTCGAAGGCGTTGGGCTTATCTCAAATCTATTGGTTATGATTTCAACATTAAAGTTCTGGCTGTTGTTGGTGACTTAAACGATTTTAATCGCATTCCTAAGAAAAGTGTAGACACTCTTACCCTTCAAGGTGTACAGTTTTCAAGTGCCACGAAAGATGCAGAAGGAAAAGATAGATCTTTGTTTTTCTATGTCTATCTTATTTAATTTCTCATTATTCTCTTCTTCTATATGCAGTGCCCAAAGACGCAGCAGATCATGTCATTGTGAAAAAGTTGATACGTTTTGAAAGTAGCCGGAGTTCCTTTGATACTCATCGCTGGAAAATCTAATATATCTACTTATATATTAGGACCAAAAAAAATATTTATGACTACTAAACCCTATCAGAATATCTTGGGAATACTACAATTGTTTAATGTTATATCCCTGTTTGGTTATAAACTAATAATGTGTGTTTTTTTTAATTAATTTATCAGGTTCACATTAATTTATCATTTATATATTGCCACACCAAATCAGATTTGTAATATCTTGAATGCTTTATGCTTTGATTCATCTAGTAATACTTTTTTTGAAGCATATTAACATCACATTTTCAGCTGTGTCAAAACGAGTCCATATCGAGCCAAACTTTGCTCAAATTTCTCAGGGTCTTGAGAATAAATTACCTCAATAGACCACAAGACAATGTTATAATCACCTGCAAACACAATTGCACAATCCGTGTGAATGTTTTCTTTACGGATTGTGCAAACATTCACTCTTATAGACCCAACAATTGCATAATCCATGACTTTTTATAGACCTATAGCTCCAACAATTCTCTCTCGATCTTCAACTTGTATTAAATAGGTACTTTATAATCATGGGTGCAAATTTTCACTTAATCTATTGACAAAATACAACACTTTACAATATACTGTTTGTCAAAACTTAACTCATCTAGAAGTCATGGATTATGAGAACTTAACCAAGATAAGACAGTTACGATACTACAAACCACTAAACTATAGAATAATTTACAGTAATATGTTTTCCATTATTCCGTATATTATTATAGGATTTTATAGCTATATAGTACTTTTCATATAATAATTTTTCTAAAGCTTTTACTCTAATTTTTTTTTTTTTTTTGACAACCTTCTTACGCTTTATCTATTCTCCAACAAATATCTAAAAATTTTGGTCATCTGTAAATTGTAATATATGGTGATACTTTCTTATATTCTTGAATTAAAATAATAAATTGCATTAATTAAACTAAACAAAAAGAAAAAAGGATAGAAAATCTAATTATTAGACTATAACAAAATAAAAAAAATCTAGTGGGTCACTGTTCAGCAATGAATCTTCTCACCCGCTAACCAGATAATAAAAAACAAGATTTCATTAAACTAAGAAAGCTAAGATCAAAGCCAACAAGCTGAAACTGATCCAAGAAGCTGATGATTTCGAGGCACCGCTTTGAAGAGGTGATGGAGCCATCTGATGTTGATGCTGGGGAACGTTGGCTGGTGAGGGAGACGAAGAGGAGCTTGGTGATCGGACCGGTCCAGGAACAGGAGCTGCGACGGGAATTAACGAGGCCGGTAAGACATGGATTTGAAGCTTCTGTCCCAAGTCACAGTGACCAGTAACTCCGCAGATGAAGTGATGAAGTCCTGGTTTGGTTAGACTGATGGTATCAGACCCGGTTTGGTATCTCGTTAGCGGTTTAGACGGTTTACACAGCTGGAAATCATTGTGAGTGACTTCAGTCACGTCGTGGAAATTTTTGTTGTAGTCGAAGACCAAAGAGTCACCAACTTGAAAAATTCTTGAGGAAGCCCAAGCCCCGTAATCCACGCCCGTCATGGTCCATCCGTTCGCGTCGCCGACTTTGTGAACGGTTCCTCCAAGAGAAACTCCAAAAAGAGCGACAAGAATCAACAAAGAAGTGAAGAAAGACTTGCTCTTGATCAAAGCCATGATCTCAATGTTTCTGCTTCTTCTTTAAAACGAGAGAATTAAGCAAGAGCAAGGAAGAGACTATTGAAGTTTTTAGTTTGTTTGGTGAAAAAGTGAGAGGACTACAAGTGTTTATATAGGTTTTTGTGCACCGCCTATAGTATAATCCTTTTCCATTGTGGACTACGTAACGTATATTTCTACTCGTTTTTACTTTTCTTTTTCCGCAAGCAGTTATTAGTTAGAGATCACAGACCTAATCCTATTTTAGTTTTAGAACTCTGAAACTCTCTCTGCACGCAAACTCAACTTTTCCTTTATTTTGTTTTTTTTCTTCTATTTGGTCCTGTTTTACTGTTTTTCCCTCTCGTGTTGTTTGGCTGTTCGCATTCATTTTGTCCTCCAAACAATGCAATACATTCCACAGAGATGAATGATAAATATCGACAAACGTGAATCTGCTCGTCTCAGATGATGTAAGTGTAATCCATAAGACCAAATCTACTGATGTAACAGCCAAAACTAATCCTCTAGGAATGTTTCTCACTTATTGTGAATATAACTACTGTTATTTGCATAAGCAACTTCCATAATACCTATAAGGCTATAACTAAAAGCTTTTTAAGCATAAACAAGAGATCTAATTCAGAAGTAAATATAACACGACTTGGAACGACTGATTATATGTCTCCATGATCACTCCTTTTCGTTCCATAAGCAATGTAGTTGACGCTAATATCGTCTGACAATAACCATCTTCCTGTTATTGGGTTGAACACAAATCCAGCCATCTCTTTCACCTGCAATTCATAATTACCAGGTTATCACTTCTAGCAAAATCTTTCAGATGAACAATCCTTCTTTTCGCGATATTACCACTTGTCCACATTGAGACATACGTACTTTGGCATTGTTTCAGTCGGCTTAAGATTACTTATTGAAATTGACATAACTGTTATTGAATGAGGAGGGGGATTGGCTTACATCGACTGAAGCACGTTGTAGTATCATAGTCATTTCTTCAGGAGTTACAAAACTTGACCACTGGTGTGTGCCTTTAGGAAGCTGCAAGGTGATTTAATATACAAACAACAAAATGAGTGACCAAGAACACATGAAGCAAGAAATGGCGTTAAGAGAAGATAAATGAGGTGTGAAACTGAAAATTACCCAACGTAGAATGTACTCTGCTCCAACAATAGTTGATACATACGCTCGCATAGTGCGATTAACTGTAGAAAGTATTGTGGCCCCGTTGGGGATTGTCAATGCTGACAACGACTTGCAGAATTCTGCAGGGTTTACTACATGCTCGATGACCTTCATTGTACAAAATCAGAAAATGTATTAGAAGTGAGACAGGAATGGTAAAAATATCAGAAAGTTTGAGAAAGAGAAAGGGACATGCTGAAGTACAGATGGACCAGAAAAAGGTACCTCTAAGGAAAGAACAGCATCAAACATTCTGCCTTCCTCGGCTAGAGTTTCTGCGCACGAAAAAATATTAGCACTTAAACATAGAGGAGTTAACAGATAGTCAGCTTCTGTAAAAGAGTAACTTTAATTGAGCATCATCTAAAATAGAAACATACCTGCTGTAGTACATTGGTATTCAACCGTTGAAGTCACTGGATCCATATCCTGCAGAGACATTTTATCGACATACAAGAAAGAATAGAAGTCAAGATAGAGAAGGGATTTCATGGACACTAATCCTATGCCATAATGTCAAAACTTGTTCACTACTGTTCAAGCATTCTGAATGCTGCCATCAATCTTGACAGGACTGAAGTGTAGAGTTCAAATAAATAGGTATTCAAGAAAACTACTTGATCATATAGAGAACTTAATTACACACTAATATAACAATATATCTGTATAATCAATGATACAATAAGTAAGAGACCTTACAGCGTGAAGACGAGCAATTTTGATATTCTTATCAACAGCATCAATTCCGGTGACAGTTGCCCCCATCCGTGCTAGAGGCTTCAAACGAAAAAAAACACCAAGCCACTGGTGAGCACATTCTTTTTATATCTAACAACAATGACATTCTAAGTATAACCACAAACACTCAACTTAAAATGGTCTCACAAAAGGAAGAATGGAAAACTATGAAAAATTACCTCAGATAGTAGTCCGCCGCCGCAACCTACATCAATAAGTCTCAGTCCTTTAAGAGGCTTAGCAGAGCTCGGATCCTTACTGCGAAAAACAAAGTCAATCCAACAGAGAATGAT
Source organism: Erysimum cheiri (assembly GCA_900406345.1). Classification (NCBI taxonomy): domain Eukaryota; kingdom Viridiplantae; phylum Streptophyta; class Magnoliopsida; order Brassicales; family Brassicaceae; genus Erysimum; species Erysimum cheiri. Next base: position 1,288 of record OVAQ01002673.1, on the reverse strand, counting down.
AAAAAGAAGAAGCAAATCATCAACAAGAAATGCACCTGAAATGCCTACACAACGTCGAGCGGATGAAAGCCAACCGAGTCGGATTCATTTGATGCAACGGTTTAAACGGTCCTTCAGAATGCCACCTTCATATTAAAACCACAGAGCATATAAAGCCCCTCAAGACTTCAAGAGTTAGTTTTAAGAATCCATGACTACATTATCACATCTTCTAAAACATTACCTTGGATTTACAAGTCTAAACTCTAACAAACAAAATTTAGTTTCATGAAGAACACACAATTGTTCCAAAACAAGAATCAACATCAATATAAAAGATAAAAGCATCCATTCATTGTCCATGAAATTAAAAGGGTAATATGCGTTAATAGCTATGTATAATACTAATTGAAACGAGACGAACCAGGTATCAGCAACGGCAGAGAATTTGGCAAGTTCATCTTCATTCAAAGATGTTGTTGACGATGTGCTTCGGCTTGTATTAGAAGCTTTGTCTTCAGGCCTATACATTTTCGGATGCGAAGATGAAATTGACGCCGACGAAGCATCAGTATCTGTAGTCGAGAACAACCGCCGGTGAAGAAAACATGACGGAGGTATGATTGGGGAAGATAAGCGACGAGCAGAGAGATGAAGCCTTTGAAGCTGATTCATCGTTTTCGATGTCAAAATTTTCGAAATCTCAGAGATTGATGAGGCGAAGAGAAATCGATCCAGAGTTTCGGTAACGGCGGTCGGCAGCTACTGACGTTGGAATCACCGTCGACAGAGTCAACGAGCGAAATTCGAGAAGTGAAGTTAATGGGCTACACGTTATATTATATGGGCCTATACCATTGTAAGGCCTACAAGAAGTTTGAGTTTATGATAATCGAAAATATATATTTTTTTTTATAACCCAGGTTTCCAACACTCTGACAGAGTCGGTTCGCTCGGACTAGTCACGTGGGCGGTAAAATGGCACTCCACGTGTCGGCTCCTGGATGCTGCAGCCTGTATGTGAATTCTGCAGTGGCCGGGACTCGAACTCGTGATGGCGGGTACCTCAGCAGAAGGTCCTTTACCACCAGAGCTAGAGGC
>OVAQ01002672.1:0-11956 GCA_900406345.1 Erysimum cheiri | reverse complement strand
TTTAAGCTCACAATTTCGGGTTGTTGAAGCATTAAGAGTTTTAAATTTGGTTGCTCATGGTTGTTGAAAAATTGATGGCGATGGCACAACCGTAAATAAGTGAAGAAGATGAGGATATGAGTGTAATAAGCATTTTCACAAGAAATTCAAATAAATCAGAAATCATAGCATTTTTGTGAATACAATGAAGACATGAGGAGTTAATTGGGATAAAGTGGCAAATTATGGAGAGAGAAAAATAAGTGGTTAGTTTTGCAATTGACCCAAATTAGGTGGTTAGTTTTGAAAGCACCCCTTTTTTCTATTATAACTTATGAAACTTTGAGAAGAAAAACAGAGAATTATAAGAGAAGAAAGATGAAACATGATTGTTTTTTTCATACATTAGGCACAACAGAAACAACAGGGCCAATAACAGGCCTGCCATCCTCATCATAACTAATAACATAAACAGGAGCAACAAGGATTGGGCGATTAGGATCTCCTCCCCCGAAAACTTGTGTACAATCAACCAGTGAGTCTACAGAATGAAATAGAGCATCTTGTGGGGTGTCAGCAGGCGGCTCTACTACGAGAACAGTGAAATTTTTTTATTTCAAACTCTAAAGAACCCTGTGCAACTCATTACCTGGCTTCTATTTTGCGATAACCACTACCGTCGTATGCGAAGGTATGTTCACTGCTAGGAAACGAAGAATGGAAAAAGACATTCTCCAAACACTCGACGATATTTTATCCAATGGACCTATATATATACCAACAGAGATCGATCTAGATTACAAAACATATATATAAGTAGAAACGAGAAGAGTGTTAAGTATAGGACTTCACTTTCTGAAGGGGTCAGGTAGAAGAAAGGGGCCTTGTTCAAGGCACTTTCAGTGTGGCGGCCTTCACCATTACACGTGCTGATGTACACCTCATCATGATAGCCCATTTTGTGAACGGCTGATTCGATATTAAGATAAATGGAAACAGGATCGGGACTACTAGGGATTGGATAATCGTCTAAGTAACCTTGACAAAACGGAGAACGCATAAACACGAGTCACGAAAAATACATATAGGTTTAGATCCGTTAACCATTAATTTTACTATGACAGATCGATCACATCAAATCTAAGCAAGCAATTTTGTGTTAGAGATGGAGAGTATTAGGACATAATGTCCCACATCGGAAGTTGGAAGGGATCCTAGGTAATATATAAGGGATATGGACCACTCCACTCATTGCCAATTGATTTTGAGTTGGAAGCCCATAGAAATGTCCCACATGGGAAGTTGGAAGGGATCCTAAGTAATATATAAGGGATATTGACCACTCCACTCATTGCCAATTGGTTTTGAGTTGGAAACTCATAGAACTTAACATGGTATCAGAGCCCGATCCACCTTTTTAAGGGTGTTAGTATGTTTTCAACTGTCGGATCTGCCATTTTTTTCTTTTTTTTACTTATTCTCCTAATCAAATGATTTAACAAATCATCTAATTGCAATATTTTAAATATTTAATTTTAATACTTTTGATTTTCGAAAATGTAAATATTGTATACGTAGTATTTCTAAAATTTAATAGATTGGTATATTAGTCAAATTGATATATCATTAAAAATGATATACTATCATGTTTTCTCCATATATCATTAGACTTGATGCGTGGCTACCGATGAAACCCCCCGAGACTGCCATGCCTTTTACCATATCAACGAATCCGGATTTCACTGTGGCATGCCTCATTGAGACAAACACTTGATGTTGGGGATGAATATAAACTTTCATCTCTAATTGACCCGAATGACCACCACGTAATCCGAAAACTTTATCACTCCAACTTTAGATCACGAAATTCTAAGCTTACTACGCGGAAGGTGGAACAATGAATGTGGAGATCTAACACGATGGCGATTGCTTCTCTCGTGTGGAATCGATTCAAGGGGACGTGATGGATAGAAAGGTGATTGACTCGCTCAAATAATGTTGTTTGAATCGCACAAACAAACTGATCCGAGACTCAATAGACAATAAGTGAATCATACACTTAGAGATCTAAAGAAACAAACACAAAAGACTAAGGAATCCACAAAAGACTTGATTAATTTTTGAAGAAGAAGGCTGTCTTACAATGAACGAACTAATGAGCTTATATAGGCTCAGATTACAACGGTAACAAAGTTAAAACAGTAAACAAATCGCAAGAATTAAAGAGAAAAGATTCTGTTAGAGAGAAATTTGGTTTAAGCCTTGTCGGTTTTGCTCTTTACTGCATTTGTTGTGTAGCGCGCGATTTCTTATGGTCTCTGTTAATGGATTGTATCGTCTATACATATATCTCATTTAACCATCGTTTGGTGGTTTTTTTGGTATTTTTTGCCTTGCCTTTATGTATTTTTTTCCTGTTGTTTTCGTTTGGATATAACTCATCATCTTTCAACAGAGTTTGATACTTAAGTTTTAATGAAATTATCGGTTTGACACAAAAAAAAAAAAAAAACAAATTAGTACTACATAATGGATTATGATGATTCCTAAATTGATGTTAAGTTGAGCGGCTATGTCGAATGGAATTATTCTGTCGCTAATCGAGTGTTTTCTTATAGTTAATAATAGGGAAAAAGATACCTAGCCACACATCCGATTAGCGCCGGTCAAACTGGTCAACACCGGATTCCGGCGAAATGTGTACCGGAAAAAAATGTTTGTGATGTTGGCGACATGACTACATATAGTTTGTATATGTGGGCATGCGATACATATAGTTTGTGTAGTTAGGATACATTTTTAAACTTCGGATGTGTGGTCATGTATTGTAGCATACTTCGTGTAACTAGGTATTTGTTTCCCTTAATAATATCTACCGTCTCTTTTATTTCTCGCTAACGTTGCAAAAAAAATGAATTGTGAATTTCGATTTGACGTTAACTCTATTAGCGAACTATATATTTTGAGTAGTTGAATATTTTTTTCTTTTTAAAATAAAACAAATTTTAACCGTCGCATTGTCATATTATTTTAGATATTGTATAATAAATTATGAAAACTAATCTCACTGAACATTTTCATGAGATTGGAGACGTTCATGGCTCATACTTAGGAATTTAGGACTCTCATAGATAAGTTGTGGATTTTTTTCAGGTCATCCATATTCTCGACCTCACAAACTCCTTCTTGCCGCATGAAACTTTTTTTTTAATAATAGCCGAATATTGCTAAAGTATTTACAAGATTTTCTATGGGTGAAAGGTATTCTTGGCTAATTTTGTACTCTGATTCTGAATTTTTACATCAATGTTTTGAAAAAAAACAATTAAAAGAAAATTAAATAATCGAGTATTAATTTATCAAAGGCAAGACTTGGCCAATGCGAATGACGGGCTGGTGGTTGCAGAATCTGCTGAGGAGACGGGTCGCAAAAAAGGTGTCTTGGCGTTGAAGGGAGTCAGCTCCAAAAAGAGAAACGTGCAAAAATTGGCTACTCCTCCCAAACGGCAGGCTCCAAAGGCTAGTGATCAGGTTGGTGATGCTTTTAACCCGAAGAACCAAGGTATAGAGAAGGGGAACCAGGGGGCGACCAAGCCACTGAAAACCGACGATCGATAAATGAAGGTTTTAAGTTGGAATTGTCAAGGACTCGAAAATAAGGCAACTATCGGGTATCTTCGGGATTTGTAGGGAAAGCATCGGCCATACTTTTTATTTCTTTCGGAAACAAACAATTAAGATTTTTTATGGAAAAATTTGTAGGTCATTTCGGTTATTCAAATTTAATTACGGTTGAACCAATTGGTTGTAGTGGCGGTTTAGTCATATTTTATAATAATAATTTTTTTCGGTAACAGATTTATTCCAATCAAATAGAATGATAGATATTGAAACAGTATACAAAGGAAAAAATATAAACTTAACCTTTGTGTATAGAGATCTTGTACCTAAAAAGAGGGATCAAGTCTGGGAACGATTAACAAGGATAAGTCTTAATAGGACTTTACCGTGGTTTATAATTGGTGATTTTAATGAGTTAACTGGCAATCATGAAAAAAGAGGGGGTTCTTTAAGACATGCTTCGTCTTTTGTTAGTTTTAATCAAATGATTCGGGATTGCGGTTTTGTAATCTTCCCTTTTCTTGGGGACTGCTTATCTTGGAGCGGGTGGCGAAATAAAAAGCCAATTCGGTGTATATTAGATAGAGCGATGGGTAATGAGGATTGACATGATATATTCCCTAACACAGTGGTGGAGTATCTAGCCATGATGGCCTCAGATCATAAACCCATTATCGCAATCATAGCGGAAAAAACTACTCGTGGACGGCGGTCTTTCATGTTTGATAAACGGTGGATTGGGAAGGAAGGTCTCCCGGAAGCTATTGCAAAGGATGGAACTTGTCATCTGATTACAATGCCATACAATTTATGGACATAATCATTTCGTGCAGAAGAGAAATTTTAAAGTGGCGGGTATCGCAGATCCCATATGGTCGTGATAGAATTGAAAAATTAAAGTCGGATTTGGCCTCAGCCCAAGCAGATGATTCAAGCTCACCTGAAGTGATTGCGGAGCTCACAACACTATTGTGGGAGGCATACCAGGATGAGGATACCAGAAAAGCAGGAACCAATGGATGAGATGCGGGGACAAGAATTCTAAGTTCTTCCACGCTCAAACTAAACAAAGACGGGCCCGAAATCGGATTGTGGGCCTTTTCGATAAAAATAACAATTGGGTCGTAGAGGTAGATGACATCCAAAAGATAGCAGTATCTTATTTTGATGATCTATTTACTACCTCTGAGCCCCATGGATTCGAGGAGGCTTTGGCAGAGGTACATATGGTGATCACAGAGGATATGAATACCCTTCTCACGGAACCTGCAACAGAAACGGAAATTAAAGCGGCTCTCTTTATGATGCATCCAGACAAAGCTCTAGGACCAGACGCGATGACAGCACTGTTTTATCAAAAATCTTGGAATGTCATCAAACAGGACCTAATGAATTTGGTTAATGAATTTTTCGAAAATGGAGAGCTAGATTCCCGGCTCAACATGACGAATATATGCCTTATCCCGAAGGTGGAGAAACCAACACGTATGACGGGACTAAGACCTATTAGTTTGTGTAATGTGGGTTATAAATTGATTTCAAAGGTTATATGTCAGCGGCTTAAAAAGATCTTACCCTCGCTTGTGTCAGAAACACAGTCGGCCTTTGTACAAGGCCGATTAATCTCGGACAATATCTTGATTGCTCAGGAGATGTTTCACGGTCTACGCACTAACCCGTCTTGTAGAACAAAATATGTTGCCATCAAGGCGGATATGAGCAAGGCTTATGACAGAGTAGAGTGGATCTTCATCGACAAACTTTTGCGGAAAATGGGTTTCTGTGACAAATGGACGACATGGATTATGGGATGTGTTACATCGGTGCGCTATAAGGTTCTAATTAATGGCCTTCTGCTGGGTTCCATAATACCGGGATGGGGTTTACGACAGGGGGATCCACTTTCTCCATACCTATTTATTTTATGCATCGAAGTGCTTATAGCTAACATTCGGAGGGCAGTGGGAAAAAGTGATTACTAGGATTAAAGTGGCTAACAGAAGCCCACCAATCACTCATCTTTTATTTGCGGACGACAGTCTCTTTTTCTCAAAGCAAATAGGGACCAATGTGGCATCATCCTAGGAATTTTAAAACAATATGAGGAGGTATCCGGTCAACAAATAAATTTTTCAAAATCATCAGTACAGTTCGGACACTAGGTTGAGGAATCGATCAAAACAGAGATACATGAGGTTTTAGGGATTACAAATCTGGGCGGCATAGGCTCGTATTTGGGATTACTGGAAAGTATGGGAGGACCCAAAACAAAAATATTATCTTTCGTAAGAGATAGGCTCCAAAGTCGGATTAACGGTTGTCGGCGAAGTTTTTATCTAAGGAAGGAAAGAGATTATGATTAAATCAGTGGCTGCAGCACTTCCTACATATGTTATGTCATGTTTTCGCCTACCCAAATCTGTAACATCGAAGCTCACAAGCGCGGTGGCAGATTTCTGGTGGTACAACGGTGGAGAATCAAAAGGTATGCACTGGCAAGCATGGGACAATCTATGTACTAGTAAACAAATGGACGGATTGGGTTTTCGGAATGTAAATGACTTTAATTTTAATACGGCACTCTTGGCAAAACAACTCTGGAGACTGTTAGAGGTCCCATATTCTCTGTTCGCAAGAGTCTTCAAAGGACGCTATTATCGGAATTCCAATCCCATGGATACTTTAAAATCCTACTCTCCATCATATGGATGGAGAAGTATTATCTTTGCTCGATCTCTGGTTAAAAAAAGACTTATTAAAAGAATTGGCTCAGGTGACACCATTTCAGTTTGGAATGATCCTTGGGTCCCAGTTCAATTCCCGAGACCAGCTGTAAGCAACGGAACCCTCATGGATTCGTCCCTTCAAATTCGACATCTCATTGATACTCAGATAAACAATTGGGATCTGCATAGGTTAAAAGACTGCTTCGACCCATCAGATGTACAAGTCATTTCGGCTATTCCCATCGGTAACCGGCAAAAACTGGATTTTTTTTGCTCGCACTTCACAAAAACAGGGAAATACATGGTTAAGTCAGGCTACCATACGGCCCGTCTCCCAAATCCCACTACGGCACCTCCCAAAGTTTACAGTCCAGATTGTATTCCCCTTCATGCTCATGTGTGGACAGTCAAATGCCCACCTTAAATAAGACATTTTATGTGGCAAGCCCTTTCTGGTTGTATCTCGGTTTCTTATAATCTAAGCATGAGGGGGATTAATTGTGATTTCGCTTGTGCCAGATGTGGGTATTTTGAAGAAACGATTAACCATGTCCACTTCAAATGCCCTCCAGCTAGACAAGTCTGGGCTCTGTCTCAGGTACCGTCAGGCCCATAATTATTTCTGACACCCTCACTGTTTACGAATTTTGATTACCTGTTTTGGCGACAACCATCACAGGCCCACAATGACTCTTTCCCTTGGGTACTATGGTATATATGGAAGGCGAAGAACGCCAAAATTTTTGAGAATGTGGACGAGAGTCCTCAGGATGTTCTACGGTTGGCTGATGCGGAAGCACTAGCTTGGAATCAGGCTCAAGTGGAAGAGGAGTGTATAACCCCGACAACCCCGGGGTTGTTACACTGCCCTAGGCCACAATCCAATCCTCTTTCGGACAGTTTTTTGGGTTATCGATGTTTTGTGGATGACTCGTGGAAAGAGACCGATGAATTTGCAGGTATTGGCTGGTTTTGTACAAGAGAGGATGGTTCATCAACCATGGGAGCGGCAATCCTACGACGGAGTCTATCTCCTCTCCACGCGGAGGTAGAGGCACTGGTGTGGGCGATGAGATGCATGATTGGTGCAGGCAATGACCATGTCTCTTTCCTAACAGACTATTCGGATTTGGTGAAGATGGTGTCTTCTCCTACTTAATGGCCGGCGTTCTCAGTTTACACAGAAGCAATTGCGAGCGACATAGAGGAATTTCTGTCTTTTTCCCTCTCTCATATCTCTAGGAATATGAATGTAAAAACGGATAATTTGGCACGAAATGTTCGTACCTTCCCGCAATATGTTACTTATGTAAACGATGTTCCGTCACATTGGTTTTTATAAGCTAATCAATATATGTTGTTGACAAAAATGTTATGTTGTACATCTTTTATATATTAAAAGAGAATCATTGTTGTTGATATGACAAGTCCGTAATTATTTCTCACTTTTTAAAAAAAAATTTATGTATATTACCAAACACTTCTATTTTTTTACTACATATCTCAATTACTCTAAATTAATTGTTAAACACATTCACTACTCAATATAAAGATTTTTAGATATATTTAATGTTTTGATAATTATGTTAGTTAGTTTTTCCAATTTCAAAAAATTAATCAAAAACAAAATTCAAATTGTCAATAAATTATTTTCTAGATTATTAAAATTTAAATTGAAATTATACAATCATTTTATAATCAATGATGTAATTGCTTATTTTTAACATTGTCAATCAAAAAAAACATTTACTCCTAAGCCGATTTATTATAATACGAAAATTCTTCTAAACATTACTCCTAAACCGATTTATTATAATACGAAAATTCTTCTAAACATTACTTCTAAGCTGACTTTATTATAATACGAAAATTCTTTTGAACATTAACTTCTAAGCTTGATTTTAGAAAGACAATATTGACGTGTTTTTTGGCCACTTGGAATTAAAACAGAAGGTGGCTTATAACTAGAAACCATGTCATGAAAAAAATGCATTATATATTTCAATACAATAGACTTTTCAAATTAGTCGATGTATATCTCGTGTGATATATATATGTAGACACCTATAACCACTAATTTCAACACTTGAAGATTAATTGCCTTCACAAATACGAAGCTTTCTTTATGAATCAGAAAATGTGTTTTCTTCTTTGTTCCATCCGTTTCCTTTTCCTCGTTTCAAGTTTTATAAACACGTTCGTTTCTCCTACACAACACTTGTGTCATCTTGACCAAAGGGATGCTCTTCTTGAGTTCAAGAATGAGTTTGGGATTGAAAAGCTCGATTTTGTTGATTTAGAAGATGTCTCCTCTTATCCGAAAACCGAATCATGGGTGGCCAAAAGTGACTGTTGTCCTTGGGATGGTATCACGTGTGATGCTAGGTCGGGCAAAGTAATTGGACTAGACCTTAGTTTCAGCTGCCTCCATGGCGAACTCAGATCCAACAGTAGTCTTTTTAGACTGATTCATCTATCCGTGATCTGAATCTCGCTTACAACAATTTCACCGCTTGTCTAATCCCATCTTCGTTTGATAAATTCATGTGGCTAGAAAGACTTAACCTCTATTGTTCTTCACTTTCAGGCCAGATTCCAACAAACCTTCTTCAGCTAAAACATTTGGTATCTCTCGATCTTTCTTCTTCTCTTTTCATGAATCCTCAAAGCTCTCCATTCATTGATGAATCTTTTATTCGTCTACTTGCTCTAAACTTGAGGAACATTAGAGAACTAGATATGAGCTATGTAAACATTTCTTCAGAAATCCCACAAGAGTTTTCATACATGTGTTCGCTACGATCGCTACGTCTTGTCAACTGCAACCTCTTGGGAAGATTTCCAGAAAGTGTTCTTCTCATACCTAACTTACAGTCCATCATATTGGATCAAAATCTAAATATGAGAGGCGATCTTCCGGTTTTTCGTGGAAATAACTCGATGAAAATCTTAAGCCTTTCCGAAACATCCTTTTCAGGTACCATACCTGACTCCATCAGCAACCTTAAACATTTGGTTTCTTTGACACTTTCTTACCAAATTTACTATCTTTCTTAATTGATGATAACAATTTCACAGTCGGTTTAGTTGACTTGAATGTCTTCTCACCTCTCAGACAACTAGTAGGATTATCTCTCTCGGGCATCCCTCTTTCAACAACAAACATCGCTTCTGATTCGGATTTTCCATCAAATCTGGAAGAATTGTACTTGTCAGACTGCAACATCACTGAGTTCCCTGAGTTCATAAGAAACCAAAGGAATCTAGTTTATCTAGATCTTTCCAACAACAAAATCAAAGGTCAAGTACCAGACTGGTTGTGGAGGCTATCGCGGTTGTAGGTTAAACCCAGAAACAGAGTAATCAGAAGAAAGATGAAGAACAGAGGAATAAAGCTTTTATCTTTCTCATTATGAAAACCCTTGAAAGATAACGATTACAATGTCTCAACATTTATAGAAAGAGTAGAAGGATCTAGATTGAGTGAGGTGTCAAGTGACAGCTATTCCAGAGAGTAATCCAAATCGATTGTGCAGCTGGATTTGGTGAGGTATAGCATCCGTACATTTGACATAAGAAGCGCATGAGTTTGAAGTTTTGTGTCTGGTCAACATAGCCGTTGGTGTTGACTGAGATTGAGGCGCTTGGGTCGGATGAGTTTCTCTTCATCTTCCTTCTGGGCCTTATTCATTGTTAGGCTTGATTTAACTCCTCTAATAGCGGTTGCTTATTGTGGATCTTTCTAACAACTCTTTCAGCGGGGTCCTTAAAAGCTTTACCTGAAAGTAAGATCTTCAAGTTAGATATAAGCTCAAATAATTTCCAAGGACCACTGTTCTTCCCGTCAAGATCTATCCAACATTTTCTGGGTTCTAAGAATAACTTCACTGGAGAGATACCTCGGTCAATATGTGGAGTAAACTCTCTATTCGTCCTTGATCTATCAAACAACAATATCCACGGGTCAATTCCTTGGTGTTTAGCGACTCCCATGAGTTCTCTTTCCGATCTCATTCTTCGTAACAATTGCCTCCGCGGAAGTATTCCTGATATATTTATGCACGCCAAGGAGTTAAGATCACTTGACGTCAGTCACAACCAGTTGGAGGGAAACCTTCCTGCATCTCTTACTAATTTTTCTGCTCTCGAAGTTCTAAATGTGGCAAACAACGGAATCGATGGCGTGTTTCCCTTCCAGCTGAATTCTTTGGAGAAGCTACAAGTTCTTGTTCTCAGCTCTAAAAAGTTTCATGGCACGTTACATAACGCTGAGGGGTCTTGCTTTGGATGATCCGTAGCTGAAAATCATTGATGTATCACATAATGACTTCATCGGTACCTTCCCATCTGATTACTTCCTGAACTGGACGGCGATATCATCGGAGAAAGATAATTATACAGAACCAGACTACATTGGGGCCCCTTATGTCTACGGTTACTACACATCACTTGTCTTGATGAGTAAAGGGATATCACTGGAGATGGAACGTATCGCGTTACAGTCTACTCAGCCATTGTTTTTTTCAGGAAATCAACTTCATGGAAAAATTCCTTATTTTGTTGGTCTACTGAAGGAGCTCCGTATTCTCAATCTTTCAAACAATGCTTTCACGGGCCAGATCTCATCTTCTTTGGTAAACCTGACGAATCTAGAGTCTTTAGACCTATCACAAAACAAGATTTCTGGCGAGATTCCGCCAGAGCTCGGGACCCTCTCATCCCTTGCGTGGATAAATGTTTCACATAATCAGTTGCTAGGTCCAATACCACAAGGCACACAATTTCAACGACAAAATTGCTCCTCATACAAGGGAAATCCTGGACTTAATGGTCCTTTCCTTAAAGATATTTGTGGAGATATTAACACTCCAATATCAGAAGAACCCGAACTACCGGAGTCAGAAGAAGAAGATGAAGAAGAAGAGCAATCATTGAGTTGGATAGCAGTAGGGTTGGGCGTTATACCTGGAGTTGTGTATGGACTCACGATGGGATGCTTCAAACAAGCATGAGTGGTTCATGAAGACCTTTGGCATAAGCAAGAACCATGGCGCCATAACTCCTAATTAGCTCATCAATCTCACTTCTCTAAGCATTGTTGTACTGTTTAGTGAAGTTGTTGTATTCAGTACAATGATATATTGTTGTATTGCAAAAAAATAAAATAATAAGATCTGAACTTCTATGTATAATCTAAACAGATAAATTACCAGAACTAGAACCTTATCGTCGACCTCAAATTGAGCTCTCCATTATCCTCTATGAACTTTCTCCTCCGACGAAAATCGCAGTGACAGAGACCCAAATCGTGTTGGTTCTCCAACCAATCCTCTTCTCAAATCCAGCGGTCTCGCCACCGTCATCGAGAAACCTAAAGCAAACGCTTCCTCCGTCGTCTCCAAAGCTGAACTCTCAATTCTGTGCCGTCCACAGAGTAGCTTCAAGAATACGGAAGAAGATCTAATCAAGAAAGCTTTCAAAGAAATCGAGAGAATGAGTGAAGCACTACAGCTAGATATCGTTATCAGATCGAGGGCTTGCGAGATTATTTCCAAACTCAATGCTAACAAGAACTTACGTAGTGGGAAGAAGCTTTACGCACAGTGTGCTGCCTCTGTTTCAACGGCTTG
>OVAQ01002671.1:0-11958 GCA_900406345.1 Erysimum cheiri | reverse complement strand
CTTCACTTTGGTAACCTTGACTCCTTCACATGTACAAACGCGGGAAAACGGCCAAAATCAACCCGGATTTTTTGCGAAATGTCATTTCATACCTGAACTACAATACTATGCCTTTTTCTACCCAAACGATGGTTAAATTCAAATTTCCAACCTGAACTATGTCGGGCATGGGTCAGAATCTCAGTAAAGCTCCGGTGTGGTTATATCTACCCTTCCTGGTGGTTGAGTATTGGTGTTTGAGAAGTGCGCCGTTCGCCTTTTGGGCCTCACACGAGAGAAACAAGATGGCCACACACACGGATAAGGCATAGCGGGTTCGGTGTCGGCTCCTGCCTCTCCCGGTATGGAGGGTAGTGTCGTGCTGGCTCACTATGGTGGAGGGTAGTTTCTGGCTTACTCCTCTTCACGGGTTCTCTCACCACCTCCTTGATAGCTTACTGGTTCCCCATGTTTCGAATACCTCGATCGACCGATCGAGTTGGTGTGAAAGTTTTTCTAGATTATGAGGATGTGGAAGTTGATGGTCTTAGATGGGATTATTAAAGGCTTTAGCTGGATCTTGGTGAATGACGATGAGGCTGGTACCTTGAATATGCTTCCTTTGTTGAAGTCGGAAGTGGTTTTACTCATGGATGCTCTATTATCGTCTCCCCCCTGTGGCCTAAATCGTAATGCGCCCTCCATCTGCTGATGGAACGGTTTAGGGACTATTCGTAGTCTCCTCTTCTAGAAATACTTGTCAGGCTTGGCCATGGCTTGATAGATTGGCACAGCTGTCTACATGGATAAAGACGCTATAGGATTTCCCCTTGTGTGGTGTGTCCCGTCTCCGGGAAGTATGTGTCGCTGCTTTAACTTCTCAAGTCTACTCAACATATATCAGAGGACGTCTATCTCAAGCTTCGGTTTGTATCGGTGGTTTTCCGGCGATGGCTATACCGTCGCTTCGGTTTAGCTTAGGAGATGTGATTAGAAGCCTTCCATGAATGCGAAACCTCGCTTTTAGATTGATCATCTCGGTTGTGCTTAAGCTCATACTTGTATTTGCTTCACTTCTTTCCAATATCCTGTATCTTTTTACCCTGCCTTGGGTCTATTAATAAATTTCAGATGACAAAAAAAAAAAAACAAAAAACCGTTAATGTTATGAATATTAGATGGATGCCCATTATAAGGCCCATCTTCTAGAACCTTCTAGAATAGAATATTCTGGAATTATCTTGTAAATGCTTGTAAAAGCATAACCTTGTACTCCTATATAAAGGATCTCTCATTCATTGGAATAATACACACAAATCTTCTTCCTCTTCCTCTTCCTCTTCTTTTCTTAATACGTTATCAGCACGAGCCCTAGCCGATATTGTCTGCTTTATGATGATGTCTCCGTCTTCGTCATATGCTTTATATTCGATCGGTCTATGCATACTTTATGGTTTATTGTTCGATTTGTTGTTGCTTATATATATTTGAATCATGCTGCTATCGTTTGATTTGTTTATTTAATTCTCGTCGCATGGGATCAGTTCATTATCGCTAGACTATCATTATTCGTTATTGATTTAGTATCAAAATCCATGTAATCATATTTTATTGTTTGACTCCACATGTCTGGTTAATATTTCCATGATCTTGTTTGGTTCGTTTGATTTCTTTTCCAAACCGAATGCATTGTAAGTGATTCAAGTCACTATCACTTTCTCTTTACCACTGTTATTGAGATTATTTTACCATTATAATAATAAAATCAATCGTCACATGACACATGATTTATCCATTGATGATCCATGCATACTTTATTAGTTTTTAGTATTTCGCCTTCAATATAAGTATATAACCGATTGATATTTGAGTATTGGATTATTGCCAACCTCATTTATTGCTTTATAACCAATTGATTCATGTTTTATTATTCGATATATTCATGTTTCAGTACATGTAACAATCGTGTATTGACCGTAGAATTAATGAATCCCACATATAGAGGTGATGGAACATCCAGAAGATTATGTTCACACCCAAAATGAGTTTTATGAATCAATTAGAGACAATCCTGAACATCTAGAAGATTACGTTTTTTTTTTTATTACCCAAGGTAATAAAAATAATTTTGGGACTACATGCATTTTCTCTATTGAATTGTACTAGTGCAAAGGTATACCAGAAGTTATTGTTTGGCATAGCCGGTTAAGCCATTTTCGGTTATATTTTGATGGGTAGAAGAAAAATCAGAAATTTATAAGAACCCAAAAATTATTTAAGAACTAGAGGATTCTTCTTAATACTATGACTTTCATCATCCCAACATAATTTGGATATCAATTTTCTGGTATATGTATACAAAGGGATATTTGTGGACAGATCACCCACTTATGAATCTTTGTTTTACACTCGTAACCTGATGTTTACGAGAATATTTGGTTAATTGATAATGTTGATGAAATCGTCACCCATCAAGCCAACGAGTTATTATGAGGTCTCCCCATTATAAGCGGTTTTGGGTCACAAACCAAATACTTCCATCTGAAAATTGTTGATGCGATATATATATATGTGAGCGTTACTCCACCACAATGCTGAGAGATGGAACCTCTAGAAGAGGGGGAGAAGATATGGAACCTCTAGAAGAGGGCGAGAAGATAAACAGCTGGAAAAGAAAATTAGTTGAAATGAATTATCTTGATCCTCGTATTCAAGTATGTAAAATAGAAGTCCAAAAAGGATAATTCATCTAGAAAATATATTGCCAGATGTATATAAACTGACCTTAACTAAGTGATAAAGTCGCATATACCAGCTGTGCTCCAAATGAAATTGATGTCCCAGGAGGATAATATCAACTGGTAAGTAAGTCTAAAGAGTGGCGCATGAAGCGTGATAGACTTATTGGTTCAAACAAATAAGCATTCTCGGAAAAAGAAAAGAAAACAAAAAGGAGCAGAGATTAATAATGGCACCGAGGAAGCACGGAATATCTCTAGAAGAGGAGACATGGGAAATAAAGAGATTCAGGCCTGAACATGAAAAGAAATCTCAACAAGTTGAGCCATGTCTAGAATAAAAGAGAACCAAAAGCAAATCGACGTCGTAAATATTTTGCATGCAGTGAAGCAGTTGATGATAGGGATAAAATCGAGGATCAGAAACCGCGGTAGAATAATGTTAATCATTGAAAAGTGTACACAGAGAGAAAAATGATTGGCCAATCGTGAAAGGAAAAAATATTTGGACACCTGAAAGTGTAAAACCAGTGGAACATAAATGAGTCTTTGTGCAAAAGAAGAATGTGGTGGATGCAAGATTCTCACAAAGACGTGAAATTAATATGATGTGGTGGATACAATCAGTCTGGCAATATGAGATAGAGTTCATGGATTTAAGTTTAATGATTGTAGTCAAATTTAATAAGCCACTGGATAATGACATTTGAATGAAAATCCTTGAAGGAGTTAAACTGCATGAAGCAGCAAATTTTAGTTCTCGAGAACATTACTAAGTGAAATTAAATCGAGGCGTATGTAATATAATCGCCTTAGTGAATATTTATTAAAGAAAATAAAATTATTTTCTAATATGTACAAAGTATACTTAATTGGTTTGCAGATACATGATATTTTACCTTTCGCCAAATAATTCGTATCTTATCAAAACATGTAGACCATACGAAAATGTCACGTTTAGATTAAGACTTACATGATCACACAATAGTCATATTAAACATTTTTAGATCATCGTATCCATAAAATGTTAGTACACTAACCAAAAATCATCAAACCAAAGGAAAAAATATTCATCAAATTTGTAGTTTTATTATAATTATCTTTATACATTTTAAAATTGTTTAAAATAATTTTTTAATTATGTAGTATTATTTATCTTTATCCTTTTGTAATCTTTTTTATCTACTTGGTCCTTTAAACTTTTTTTACTATTTTCTTTAGAAATAGTAATTTAAAATTAGAATTAGTAATATAATTATCTTTTTACACTTTTTAAAATACTTAAATTTAAAATTTTCTTAACATTATCTTTTTATATTTTTAAAATTATTTATGTTTCAATTTTCTTAACATTATCTTTTTACATTTGTAAATTTATTTTAATTTTAATATTTTTTCATGATTATCTTTTTATATATTTAAAATTATTAAAAACAAATATTTTGCTGACACGTGTCAAGATATCTAACCGATAGATATGACACGTGTCGCGATCTCTTGAGTTGCTAACTTCGAAAACCCAACTTTATATAATAAGATATATATATACATTCTAAGCCGACGTAATCAAAAAAGAAAAAAACAAACTTTTCACTTTCTCGAATATTTTGTGCCCGAAATCATGGTTTTATGTTTATATTGGACGGAAGGTGATGCAACAGAGGCTTACCATACTCAAAATCAAATTGGTAGCAACTCAAAGGTAAGTGTTATTTGGATGTCAACAAAATTGAGAGAGGAGATGAGTATCTAACCGCGCATCTAAACCTAAGGTATGGATTGCTATCGTGTAGGGGCTACATATTGTGGACAGAAATCTTTGTTTCGCGAAATCTGTTGTGAGTGAATCCTTCCTATCTCTCGATCGTAAGGTACAATGGAAAAAGCAACATGATTATCATTTTGTATTAACTAACGAAAGTCGAAAGGTAATTGAACCTTCTCAATCTCTTATTCATCCCAAGGTTTGTCTTCAACCTAATTTCAATTCTCAACGTTTTTAGTAGTTTTAGATTTTTCACCAAATTTAGTTTTCATTGTTTTATAGGAACCTCTCAATGGTGGCATGTTCAAGGCATGAAAGAGTTTGAATGCAAGTATTGTTTTGTGTTTTTGAATACAGACACATTTTCGTACATTATATAGATTTATACTAATAATAGTTGCTAATATGTATATAGGTTGGGCAATTTTCATATTCGCCATACAATTCTCGATTTCTCTTCAATTGTATGAGAGAATCCTTTGTATCACAAGAACCTAAGGTCAAATGGAAAATGTAACATGATTTTCGTTATGTATTAACCAAGGAGAGTCGAAAGTTATTTCTACCGCATCAGTCTCTTATTCATCTCAAGGTTAGTCTTCAACCTAAGGTCAAATGTTTTTTTAAGTATTTTTGTATTTCTACGAAATTTATTATTGTATTTTTTTAATAGGAAACTCTCAATGGTAACATGTTCAAGGTATGGAAGAGTTTGAATGTAAGTATTGTTTTGTGTTTTGTTATACAATCAAATTCTATGGATTAAATAGATGTATATTTATTAACTTGGTTTGACTAATAATTGTTGATAATATGTATATATAGGTTGGCCAAAATTCATCTTTACCATACAATTCTGTTAAATCATTCCTGTGTCCCTGCCATTCTCGAGATCTCGACCAACCAACAAAGGATTCGGGAAACATGCAAGATGTGATGTCAAGGAAAAGAATAAAATTCTCTTGGATTAGTTTTCTTTCAGTTTAAATCCGTTTCTTAATTTTTACTTCAATTTGATATTTTTTTCCTCAGAATAACAATATTGATTTATTGATAATAAAATCGAAATTTTATTCCCTCATATTTTAGTTCATTTTATTTTCTTCCGATTTTTTTTTGGTATGAATAAGTTCCCATTTTCCCAGAGGACTAACTATGTGTAATGTTTAAAATTGCTAAATTTTAAGTGACCATATTCCATATATATGTTACCTCAATACCTCTTAAAAACTTCTTGATACATATCCAAACAAATATTATCAAATCTAATTTATAGTTAGTAAGTTTAGATATGAAATCCTTATTAATTGATTTTTATTTGGATGGACAATTAGGTTTGTCACATAAATACGGTAACTAATACATATATTCGGAAACATAAGAGTCATGCTATGAATCTGATGCCACCTTCTCATTTGACCAATCTTTAAATATGTGTTACACATTTTCCTAATCGAGTAATTCCAAAAAATTATCAATTCCCCAAATTCCTTTGAATTTTGACCACCTCTTACTCGACCTCCTTATATTTCATCTCTAGAAAAAATATCAATCTCATTTCATATATGCTTACATATGAAAACCTTGTTCTTTTTTCTCCTTCGACTTTTAAAAAAAATGAATCGACTTGACTCTATCGATGAACTTTATCCAGGGTTTCCAAATCCCAAAATTAGGGTTAGGGTATTACAAAAATGGAATCAAGGAGATGGGAATAGCATGGTCGTTAAATTTGTTTTTGCATATGGCCTGGTAACAACTTTTATTCATGTTTATATTATATTTCAAACTTTTTGTTTGGTGGTTTTAAATTTGTTATATATAGGCCGTTATAAACCAGCAACTTCAGTTGCTGTTGGGAGATTATGAATTCTTCCATCCCTGTTTCTCCCACTTGGAAGCCTATGTCTAAGAGTCTCGGTAAGTTCAGTTACATCGAATTTCTCTCGTGCTGATCGGAATGCTTTAACGTGAGGATTATAAGTATCCAACATTTTCTTTATGAGATCTACTATCTCCGGTTTTAACTTTTTAGTGTTTCCAGTTTGCCTACAAAACGTGTAACATGAAAGTACATGAGTAAGATTTAAAGATAAAGATAAATTAAATATACGAACATATGAGTTAATAAATTATCATCCATATGCCTTTATTCTGTTCTTTGTCTCATTCATAGTGTCGTGAATATATAGTTGTAAAAAAGTAGGATCTTTATCAGGACCCGGCAGCATATCTCCGATAGAATGGTAATTCTCACCGCATAACTGAAAAAGATAAGGACCTTTTCCATTGTTCACAGAATGATCTACCTTTCCTCCAAGTGATGTGAAAGAAAACATCATATTGTAGGCTCTAATAAATTCTCTATAATTGTTGCCGAACTCATCACCATTATAGAGTAATGCTAGCAGTGTCGTTGGAGGAGTTTTCAGAAGAGGAAGTTTCACTTTGCCGTGCATGCAACATTGCGAAAACGTGGGTGCAGCCCTCTTCACATTTTTGTTTATTCATTCTCCAAACCACATATAAGCATAGTGAATGCAATTGTATATTTGATCGTTGTATCCTAAGGTTAAAGTAGTGACGAACTTGTAAGAATGCTATATTATGATAAATAATATATATATATATATATATATATGAATATATAAGAACATACCATTTGCCAATATTCCTGGCTTGACAGTCCTAGGTGATTCCGAATTTTTCCTAATCCTATTTAAAGCTTTATGATTTTGCGTAGACAGTTTCAACTCCTGAAGTAAATGATCCGCTAGGTCAAATCTCTGAAGATGTTCGCCGTGATTATATCCAGGAGAATTGGATTCAAATTCTGTGTTTTCTCCTAAAACAAAATGTGATGATTAATTATTTGCAATAGATTTCATATAAAATATATTTTGTTGAAAACATATTTCTAAACCGAAACAGCTACCTTCATTGTCAATTTCTTCTTCATGCTCAAAATCAGTTGCAACGAAAGCAATAAAATCCTCAGCATTTTCGTATATATAAGATTATCTGGATAAACATAACCGATAGATGTCCAACGATTATATAATATCAAAACATCAAAATCATTGACATTCAATATGGATTTTAAGTCATAAAAAAAAACTTTCTATAAAGTGAAATGTCTAAATATCCTATACAACTTCAATTTAACGAAGTAATTTAAATGACCTATTATATTTACGAAACATGAGTTCTTAAAAATACCTCCTGTTGGAGTATCATTCCTCATATCGTCTATTTGCTTCTTTCGCCTTTTAGTTGAATTCAAATAGTAACTTGAAGATGACGCTATGCTCGAAGATGGGATGGAATCTGCATACGTATTTTTTTTTTAAAAAACATGCACATAATTAATTGGGTCAGTGTTTGTAAAATATATATATATTTTTGTAAGGTGCGTAATATAAAAGTATTTAATTTAATTGGTAGAGATTTTTTTGTAAAAATCATGACCTATACCTTGAGTTTGAGGTAAAATATTATTTCTTTTCTGAAATAATATATTCTTCCGCGCATTTCTTGCTTGTTGAGAATTTTGTCCCAAATGGTTCTTTATATCTGTAAGACCACGCCGATTTTGATTTGTTGTAACACAGCTTTTTGTAGATAGAATAACCTATGTTTCCCCAACTTTGGAAGAACCGTACTATTTGAGGGTATTGCTTAACATTATACCCGGTCCAACATGTTTTGAAGACCTCAGGACGGTGGATAAGGTTCTATACCCGACGTTCAAAGCTGCTTGCGAAGCTTTAGGGTTGCTACGAGATGATAAAGAGTATGTTAAAGGTATTAAAGAAGCAAGCCTTTGGGGTGACGGAAATTTTATGCGCGCATTTTTTGTTCTAATGTTGATAATAAAAAGTGTTCAAGATCCGGTTAAACGTTGGGAAGCAACTTGGAAATATTTGTCCGACGACATACTACTAAGGGAACAAAATAAAAGGAAAAATCCAAGTATGAATTTTTGTATGTGATTGTTTCTTCATACAAATATATTCAATATATATATATATATATATATATATATATATTTATACTCTAACATCCGGAATATATTATTGTTTACACATCATGTAGGTCTTAATTTAAATGAACAACAAATAAAAAATTATGCTTTGGCGGAGATAGAGAATCTTATGCGCAAGTCTGGAACGTCGCTATCCAGATTTAAAGACATGCCACCAGATGCGTCTGACATTAAGATCTCTAACAATGACTTGATATCATAAGAGCTAAACTACAATTAACAAAGATGAGCTAAAAGAAGACTTAGCAAGAGATCTTCCGAAACTTACCTACGAACAAAGGGGGGTGTACGAGGAGATTATGAATGCAGTACGTAATGGTATAGGAGGTTTGTTTTTTGTTTATGGATTTGGAGGAACTGGGAAGACGTTTCTTTGGAGTGTTCTAGGAGCTTCTATTCGATCTGAAGGACAAATTCTGTTAAACGTTGCATCCAGTGGTATCGCTGCTTTGTGGTAGGACAACTCACTCTAGATTTGGCATACCAATTAATCCAAACGAGACGTCAACATGTTCGATGAAATCTGGAACAGACCAAGCGGAGTTGATTAAATTAGCTAAGCTAATTATATGGGACAAAGCTCCCATGATGCACAAACACTGTTTCGAGACATTGGATAGGAGCATGCGTGACATATTAGGATGCGACTTTCCTTTTGGAGGTAAAGTGATTGTTTTCGGAGGTGATTTTAGACAGATATTGCCTGCCATAACCGATGGAGGTAGAAAACAAACGGTTATGGCTTCACTAAATGCGTCGTTACTTTGGAAACGAGTAAAAGTATTAAGACTAAGGAGAAACATGAGGCTTCTCGCAGATGGTCTTAGTATTACTGCAGCAGAATCACTCAGGGAGTTCTCAAAATGGATTTTGGATATCGGAGATGGAAAGATCAAAGGGAATAATGAGGACGATCCTTTTGAGATTGATATACCGGAAGATTTGCTTATAATTGATGTTGATGAGCCTGTCGAAGCAATCGTTAGAGAAGTGAATGGAGAAACATATGCGAAAGAATATGATCCAAGATTTTTCCAAGGTAGAGCTATCCTGAGTCCAACAAATGTTGATGTTGATATGATCAACGATCACATGTTAAAGACCCTAGAAGGTACTGCTTCCATTGCTTTCTTTTTGGTTTTATATCGAATTAATATTTCCCATCATTTACTGTCACAAATTATTCACTAATATAATATAATGATATAAATTTACACAGGTGAAGGTAAAACATATCTCAGCGTAGACAGCATTGATATTTCAGATACAAGCGCAAATGATGATATGATTTACACTCAAGAATTCCTAAACAACATCAAAATATATGGATTACCTCATCACAAATTGCATCTAAAGGTCGGTGTTGTTGTTATTTTACTTAGACACATTGATCCAAGGGTTGGTTTATGCAATGGAACCATGTTGCAAATTACACAGCTGGCTGATCATATTGTTGCGGCTAGAATAATTATTGGAGATAGGGTTGGTGTGCAAGTTGCTCTCGCTAGGATGTCTGTTACACCTCCAGACGCAAAATTTCCTTTCAGGATGAGTCGGAGGCAATTTCCAATAAATCTTGCTTTCGCAATGACAATAAATAAAATCCAAGGCCAAACACTTTCCACGGTTGGATTATATCTTCAAAGACCTGTTTTCACTCATGGTCAATTGTATGTTGCCGTTTCAAGAGTCACTTCAAGATCTGGAATCAAAATTCTAATCATGGATAAAGATGGAAAACCACAGAAGAAAACCTGTAATGTTCGTTTCGGGAAGCGGGAAGGGAAGTGACGGGAACGGGAAGGGAATGTAAAATTCGGGTATTGAAAAACAATTCCCAAAGTATTCCCGACATAAAAATGGGAAGGGAAGTTCGGGTACGGGAAGGGAAATAACGGGAACGGGAAGTAAACGGGAACGGGAAATTTCGGGAAATTTTAGAAAATTTGGAATATTTTGTAAAATTTTGAAGAATTTTGGGAAATTTTAAGAGTTTTTGAATAATATGTATATAATATACATTAAATTTTTTAAAAATTATATACTAAACGGGAAGTTTGGGAAATTCGGGAATTCCCTTCCCATACCATTTCCCTTCCCTTACCCGTTTGAATAAAATAAATGATCCCAAACGGGAAATCACTTAAATGGGAACGGAAACGGGACGGGAAATTCGGGACGGGTACGGCGCGGGACGGGATTCCCTTCCCGAAATGGACAGGCCTAGATGTTTTCACAGAAGTATTTCAAAACCTTAAAAGGTAACAATTATATTTTGTTTTACTTTCATCACTCAAATATCTCTTATATATATATAAATAGATTACAATTTGTTTCATATTTTAAGTTTACGGTGAATTTGGATTGAGGATCTGGCTGAAGAATTTATGAATAAAATATAGTCATTGCATTCACCGTACTATTTTAATGACTAAATAACTTATTAAGTTTTTTTTACTCTTTTAGTTATATTTTAAATTAACTATGGTCTTTTTAGGATTTTTTTATAATTTAAAATCGTATTTCCTTAATCCTCTTATTATATTTGTTACGTTTATATATATATATANTATATATATATATATATATATATATATATATTGTATAAATAAGTTGTTTCATATCCACTTTTCCTAATTATAGTAACATATATATGTCATAACCTTTAAACATATGATCCAGATAACAAAAAAAATTTCACATAAATATATAATCTAAACACAAAACAATTACAATACTCGCAACATATATTTTACATAACCAATACAAAATATCAATTCATTCGTCTAATTTAAATCTTTATTATAACAATATAATTACAATAACCTCAATGCTCGCACAAGTGTGCGGGCAAGTTACCTAGTACAAAAATTAAAGGAACTGATAACAATCTTTATTTTTTATTTTTGGTGGTTGTGACCTTAACATTAGGAAGTCCTTCTAAGTACATTTAAATTAACTTACAACTCAGCTGAATATATTAACAAACATAAGGGTTCAAAATTCAAATGCTGTTCCATTCCGTACCTTTTCGTAACAAATTTGAACTCAATGATAAAAGGTAATATATCTTTTAAACTGCTTTTTTCAGTTTATATTATATTTTTGTCCACGCTGATATTAATAAATTTATTTTTAAGATCTTTTTCTAGTAGAAATGATATATGCTTACACGATTTAAAAAATTGTAAATATAAATGACAAATATGGTGAAAGTGTGAAGAAGCTGGCAAAACTAGCATAGAATAGTCGGAATATTAAGCAGAAACAGTTGAGTTTTCATTTTTCTTTTCTTTTTTTTTTTTATTTGGAAAAAACAGTTATGACTATTTGATTTCATTTAGTTTGGATATTTTAATTTAATTTTAATTAATCATTTTCAATATCTGATAGAAAAAGAACGAATATCAGATTAAGTTTATGCGCATTAC
>OVAQ01002669.1:1600-11961 GCA_900406345.1 Erysimum cheiri | reverse complement strand
AGAACTGTAGACCCTTTTGGTTAACAGATCCCCTTCCATCTAATGAGGTAAGAGCTCAGAAACTTGATTCCTTCTAGTGAACAAAAACCCGCATAAACAATAAGACTTACTAGGTATAAGCCTAGACCAAGAGATGGAGAATCTGAAAGCATCTAAGCCAGTGTCCACCATCAACTTCACATCTTCCTGATAAGTCACAATTAAGTCATATTGTAAACTGATAAGTCACAAGGTTAGAATGAAGCAGAGAAGAGAAAGAACCTTGTACTTGTGATACCCATCACATGTTATATCTGCACTGTCTTTATAATCTGCAAAGTTATAAAGAAGAGTCAAAGCACAAGAGTGACAAAACTCTAATACTAATAATGTTTAAAATATGAAAAGCTTACGTGAGTGAGAAAATGTGTCCCAGACACAAGGTTTCCTTCCATCTTCCGCAACAGCTCCTTCCCACTTGCAGAGACCAAATCGTTTGGTTCAGATTTGTTCAAAAAGGTTCAATATGAAAAAATAGCTAAGAAATGGATTCCAAACCTGATAAGCAGAAGTGCCGGATCCAAAGACGAATCCTTCGGGGAAATCATTTCTGCTGAAAACGTCGCTGCATGTCACAGAGAAAGCCAAAGCCAGAAAAATGGTAAACAGAGTAAAAATGTGTTCCATTTCTCATACACAGTTAGTTACACACTCTCTATCTTCTTCTTCTTTCCATGAGAATACTGTAGACGCACTAGCCACTAGTTATTGGACCTATCCACTAGATATATTTTGTGTGGCAAATAATTAAAATGATTGAAAACCTTTTGAAATGAAATAAATGATGATATTTAATATTTTAAATAAATAAATAAATAATGGTATGTAATATTTAACGAAATAAATGATGGTATTTAATATTTTAAAGAAATAAGTGATGGCATTTAACATCTCAACCAATTTAGCTAAGACATAAATTGGAACACCTATCAAAATGAATACCATATAGTATTTCTTTTACTTTATTGATTCCAAAACTTAAAAATTATCATAAGTTCATAACACATTCATTACATAGAGATGGTCGATCCTCACATTAGTTAAAGTTTTAAACTAAAAACTAGAGAGATATCAAATATTTGTGTTGGTTTATATGCCTGCTCCTCTGGTTTTCTTTAACATCATTTAATTTTTTTTTTGTTTCTGTGGCTAACTTTTACTTATTTAGGTTGAAATACGCCTTTTTCCCATTCAAATAGAGCAATTCTGATTCTTCTGAATGAACCTGTAAACAGAGCAATTGTGACTTTAAACCATTAAAAACTGAGAGTAATCGAAATGGTAGTGATGAAGAGGAGAGATTAGAGGAGATACTTCAGGAAGTCTGAAAGCGTTTGTTGCATGCGACTCCATGTTTCTTCTTCCATGTTTACATATGAAAGAAGCTCTGGCAACTTCACTGCAGAGTTTTTTAAGAAGCAGAAATTATTCAGAACATCAAATTCTACTGTCCGAATATGAACTTACTGACATTTTACCAAAGAGACGAAGCAAATGCTCGGCGCCATAAACAGTTGAAGGTGAAATATCATCCACGATTGCTTCTTGGTATTGTCGCCGCTCTTTCTTATATAAGAGCATCATTGCCACACCGTCTTGGTGTTTCTGTGACATTAAAGAATACTAGCTCAGAATTTCAGGGCAGCAAATCGAAGTTGCATAGAAACTAAAACGAATTTCAAGGCAGCAAATCAATAACAGAAACATAGCAACTTAAAAAGGCATGAGATAACACAGACACTTAACTGAGAAGGTAACTAAAGGACATGAGTAAGATAGTCCAGAAACTTTTTGGTTCAAGATGAAAGTTTACTAAATTTTAGAAACATAGCAACTTCACAGCAAAAAGTCACAATTGTCTTTTGTCAACATTCATTGCATCTCCATTCCTATATATGTCACTACTCCTTAGATTCTTAAGTAACGGACAGGATAAAGTTTCCACACAATCATGAATAAAGCAATATATGATACATACCTACTCAAATGTACATCACAATTCAGTCTAAAATGTGATGTTACCACATTAATGCATTTACCCTTTTCACTGTTTTTTTCGTCTATTTCAAGAATCAAAACAAGGTTGAGCAAACCATTAGTAGAGACTAACACAAAACTACATGATTCAGACACAAGTGACCACTTGTCTGTTTCAGACACAAGTGAGCTTGTTGGTTTAAGACCAAGTACATGTTGATAGATTCTTGAAGCAAAAACCAAGATGTCCTGAGCTAAAAGTTGTGAGATTTGGTAAATTAAGGAGCTAACTTCTCAGGTTGGATCAACACTAACAAGTAAAGCTATTGGTTCTAGTCGTTAATTTCGATGAATTCTCAAAACCATTGAGGAAACCTTAGTTCTGTATCTATGCCATTGAAGCAAAGAGGCAGACAGATAAAGAAAGTTACTGACTTGGGCCAAGAGTCGACGCCTAACTGAGAAATTTTGGCATCTGAAGCTTGTCGCAAGAGCTTGACTCCGTTAATTTCAGTAGGAATCTCAGAATCTGACGAGACAGATACGATTGCTTCTTTAGGGTTTAGCTTTGTGGTGATGAGAGAAACACAAACGCAGACAGTTACGGGAAGCAGAGATAACGTTAGGAAATGATTACCCATTTGGATTCTCACAAGTGTGAGTTTGGAATCGATGAAAGCGAAGCTAAAGATTCGAGCTTTTTTCAAAAACCCCAAATTGACCTCAATTAAGAACTCTACATTTGATGAAATCAGAAAACCCTAATGCAACCAAAATCGAAATCGGAGTTTACAGATTCTGCTCTCACTCTCATGCAACTAAAATCAAAATCGGCTCTGATGAAGGGGAAGAGAAAGATATCGCGAAGAAGAGAGAGAGGAAAGAGGAGGAAAGAAACGCGGGTGAAAAAAGAAAAAAAATGTTAAAACAGTTGGCCACTCGCAAGCTGACACGTCAGCGATTAGAGTTGGTTCCAAAAACTCTATTTTTAGGACCAGTTCTAACTTATACTATTAGCAATTTTGATTTAATTTTAGTGTTTTAAAACACAAAATCTAGACTTAGAACTCAAAAATCTAGACTTAGAACTCACATCGATTATGTTATCTAGCGTTCAGAGAACTCAAATATGACATGACATTTTCTATTAAATTGTTCGAACATTTGTACAAAGTATAAACGATTCAAACCTTTCTACGACAATCTAAAAAAACCATAAAACTAAACAAATATTTGGTGCGATTTACCTAAACTAAACTATACGTATCACGTAATTATAATTAATTTGTTTACGTCAAATGCATGCAACGTTAAATAATACTTTCTAATTTAAATAAAATTTTGGAATTCAAAAATATACATACATATATCAAATAAAATTATATAAATTTATATAGATCTAAATATTTTAGATATCCGCAATTTTCCGATATATGTCCACTCCTATAACGACATTTGCAATTGCTGAGGGAAAAATACACATGTATACAAATTATAAGAAATGAGAGCTTGTAGACTTGTAGTAGTAACATTTTATTTTTGTGTTGTCATCAGTAGCATTTTATTTTAATTTTATTCGTTTTTTTTGGTTTTAAATATGGAACTCTATTCAGACGATCGAGCAACCAAATATGCGTTGACAACTATTTTTTTGGAGAGTCGTCAGAATGTTTTTTATATAATTAAGAATAATCAAGCAGAATCTTTGATATTGGTATGTCTTGGATTCCAAAAGAATTTCTTAAGAAAATGGTCGGATGCTGAAACCATCATCTGGTATTTTCTGACTTTAACATTACTTGTGTTCTTTTTGAAAACAAGTACACCAATTTCTTTTATAAATTCATATACATATATTAGTTTATAGTATAAAAAAACGAATTAATTATTACAAAGCCACGGATTATATATGCTTCAGGGTAAGTGGGAAGCACGATGATGCCTTGACTCCGTAATAATAATTAGAATCAGTATTCCTTTATCCCTTTTTCTTTCTAATAATTTTATTTCTTTGTACAATTTATTGGTTCTCGTTTGAGTTGGAGAATCTTTTCATATAATAATATGTTAAGAAGAAAAAATTGATTACGTTTGGTGAAAGTTGGATTTGGACCTAAAATGGTTCTATACATGAACGAATTAGATGTTTGTAAGTCATGATGTACAAGTGGTGCATCAGTGCATGTATCTCTATCAAACCTCTTCCCCCTCGCCCAGACCTTATTAGAATATAGTAAAAATCAAATAGAAAAATGTAAGAAAAAAAGTTTTCATGTTCTTCAAAGTATCTAGCTCCATGGCAAAACATAGGTCACGTGGGTTATTTATCAAGAAGATCATACCAGAGCAATTAACTTGTATTTAAACTATAAATTCGGACATGTACAAATTCAGTATGTGATATAGTTGATACAAATTTTCTATAGTTAAGTTCGTCATAATAAGATATAAACAATACTATTTTGTTACAACAGTATAACCTTAGTATCATATGTTATCAATATTAGTGTTATACAACTTGTTAGATACATAGCATATCACTTTTATTGCAATCAATCTTAAAAATAATACTATCAATTTAACGGTATTAAAAGCAGCATGCTAAATACGATTAATAGCACAATAAATAAGACTTTGTTCAATAAAAAAATAATATCGAAAAAAATAAAAGTGGTAAATAACGATAAATGATATCAATATAAATAAACTGAAAATATCGTTTTCAATATGGTTATTGTGAGTATAGTACTCCCTCTGCTTTTTATTATATGATTTTCTAGTTTTTTTTTTGTCAACAACATATATTGATCAGCTTATAAAAACCAATGAGGCGGAACATCGTTTACATAAGTAACATATTGCGGGTAGGTACGAACATGTCGTGTCAAATTATCCGCTTTTACATTCATGTTCCTAGGGATATGAGAGATTGAGAAGGATAGAAATTCCTCTCTGTCGCTCGCGATTGCTTCTAGGTAGACTGAGAACGCCGACCATTCAGTGGGAGAAGACACCATCTTCACCAAGTCCGAACAGTCCGTTAGGAAAGATACATGGTCATTGCCTGCACCAATCATGCATCTCATCGCCCACACCAGTGCCTCTACCTCCGCGTGGAGAGGAGATAGATTTCGTCGTAGGTTTGCCGCCCCCATGGTTGGTGATCCATCATGTTGTGTATAATACCAGCCAATACCTAAAAGTTCATCGGTCTCTTTCCACGAGCCATCCACAAAGCATCTATAACCTGAAAACCTGTCCGGAAGAGGGTTGGCTTGTGGCCTGGGGCAGTGTAATAAGCCCGGAGTAACCGGGTTTGTACACTCCTCCTCCACATGAGCCTGATTCCATGCTAGTGTTTCCGCATCATCCAACCGTATAACATCCCGATGATTCTCATACAAATTCTCGAAATTTTAGCGTTTCTCGCCTTCCATATATACCATAATACCCAAAGATTTTCTAGTTTTTCAGATATAATAAACAAACATATTAAAATACATTATTTTTTGTGATTTATAATTTTTTTCCAACAGCTCTAAACTAATAATGTTTAGTTATTTTTCTTAAATTCTATAATTTATCATTAACAATTGTACATAGAAAAGTGAGAAAATTCATCTTATTAAAACCAAATATTTTCAACAAAAATCCTATATTAAAGAACGGAGGGAGTAATTACTAAAACGGTAAACTCTGTACGACAACAATACAAAATGAAATAACGAATCAAAACCCTTTTTTGTCATTTTTTATTTACCGATATTCTTAACCTCTCCTACTACAACTATTACTTTTTTTTTTCTTATGGCTAAAAAATCCTCATTTCATTTTGTAAGTTACTAATCGGATCCAAGACAAAGCTAATCAAGGAGGACCCCCGCGAGGTGGTAAGATTGGTAGACACGGAATCTCGGGCCTGGCAGCAGGCACAAGTGGAGGAGGAGGGTACATTCTCGCCAACTTTGGGACAACGAAACCCCCCTCTCCCACCGTTAAACCCTTTGCCGATCTCCTTCAGTGGCCATCGATGTTTCGTGGATGGATCATGGAAGCCGACGGATAGCTTCGCAGGCTATGGATGGTTTTGCATTTCAGTTAGCATGGTGACAACGAGGGGGGCTACCAACCGTCGACGAAGCTTATCCGCCCTGCATGCGGAGATGGAGGCCCTGGTGTGGGCAATGAGATGTATGATTGGAGCTGACAATCAACATGTGGCGTTTTTGACTGACTGTTCTTACCTGGTGAAGATGGTGTCTTCTCCAAAAGATTGGCCGGCATTCGCAGTATACTTAGAGGACATTGCATCTGATAGGGAATAATTCTCATCCTTCTCTTTATCTCTTATTCCTCGAAGCGAGAATGTAAAAGCGGACCTTTTGACACGAAATATTCGTACTATGCCGCACTATGTTACTTATGTAAACAACATTCCGCCAAATTGACTTTCATAAACTGATCAATATATGCAGTTGACAAAAAAAAAAGATAATCAATGAGGTAGGTTTAGAAAGCAAAAAAAAATCATGGAAGTTACAAACGAACGGAATTTCCGTGATGCACATTAATAAAAAGTGGTCATGATATCACATTCGTATCATTTAATACTATTAGTATAAATTATTAGAAAACGGACAATACGGATAAAATAATTGGTACTAATAACTGGCCAAAACGTAATGATTGATGCAATAAGGCGCACGGCAAAACGTCGTCGTATGAAGCTTCTTCCCATCGTCAAATAAAACGGCATCGTTTTTGTTAGGCTCACACTTGTCTCCATCGCTTCTCTATTTATCACTTCATCGTCTCAAAAGCCTTACCTCTCCCACTTGAAACCTCTCTCTTTGGTTGACCCGAAAACTTCTCTTTCGCAGACGCACAGATCTCTCTTCAAATCTGCTAGATCTGTTCGTTTTCTAACATCTGTATTGCGAAATCTGAGGTAATTTCTTGTTTTCTTATCTTTTTTTTTTTCCAATTCGAAATTCGTTTACAGCTAGGGTTTGGTTTCTTCGTTCAATTGTCCCAGAGAGAAAACACGATTTCTAATCTTCCTGGGCTTGTGTTTTTTACCGATCGGAAGGTTTCGTTTACAGATCTAGCGATCTCCGTACAGGTTTTGGGTCTTCAGAGTTGACGTATGCTGTGTTATCAGATCTGGGTTTGTTGTATTTCTAGAAATGGCGGAGACTTTGAAAGAAGATTCGATTATGATTCGAGAGGTTTGGAATGACAATTTAGTTGAAGAATTCGCGTTAATCCGTGAAATCGTTGACAAATACAGCTATATCGCTATGGATACTGAGTTTCCAGGTGTGGTTTTGAAGCCTGTTGCTACTTTCAAGTACAATAACGATCTTAACTATAGGACTCTCAAGGAAAATGTCGATTTGCTCAAATTGATTCAAGTTGGGTTAACCTTTTCTGATGAAAACGGGAATCTACCCACTTGTGGCACGGATAAGTTCTGCATCTGGCAATTCAATTTCCGTGAGTTCAATATCGGTGAGGATATCTACGCCAGCGAGTCCATCGAGCTCTTGCGTCAGTGTGGGATTGATTTCAAGAAGAACGTTGAGAAAGGTATTGATGTGGTTCGGTTTGGCGAGCTTCTGATGTCGTCTGGGATCGTTTTGAACGATGCCATCTCTTGGGTTACTTTCCATGGAGGATATGATTTCGGGTATTTGGTTAAGTTGTTGACTTGCCGGAAATTGCCTCTCAAGC
The DNA here is from genome assembly GCA_900406345.1 of Erysimum cheiri. Classification (NCBI taxonomy): domain Eukaryota; kingdom Viridiplantae; phylum Streptophyta; class Magnoliopsida; order Brassicales; family Brassicaceae; genus Erysimum; species Erysimum cheiri. The sequence goes on along the minus strand of OVAQ01002669.1, from coordinate 4,212 downwards.
AAGCTGATTTCTTCAAGCTCCTGTATACGTATTTCCCAACGGTGTACGATATCAAGCACTTGATGACGTTCTGCAACGGGCTCTTTGGCGGATTGAACAGACTCGCCGAGCTCATGGGAGTGGAAAGAGTTGGAATGTGTCATCAAGCTGGATCAGATAGCTTGCTCACCTTAGGCTCATTTAGGAAGCTCAAGGAGCGTTATTTCCCGGGTTCAACTGAGAAATACACTGGAGTCTTGTATGGTCTAGGTGTGGAAGATGGTACTACTACTACTACTACTGTTGCTAATTAAGAAGAAAACATGAAAGATACTTTAAGGAAGTGCAATTAGATTGTTCTTTAGTCTTTGTGAGTGTGAGACCAATTAGAATTGTCATTGTGTAAATTGGCATTAAGTAACTGTTGTGTCTTTGTTGCTTTCTTTTCAGGAAAACCTTTCTGATCAAAATGAGGGGTTTTGTTTTAGCTTTGAGTTTCTGAATGTATATCATCAATTCAGCTACCCCTTTATTTAATAAATAATCTCCAATTCTAAAGTTTCGTGTTTGTTCCAACTGCAAATGTAACTGAGCACAGTGTCTTCTTGTAGAGTTTGCTTGTTCCAGCATGCAGGTACTCTGTTTTTAGTCTTTGTAACCATATCAGTTTGAGGATGTAAGTGGGCAAGTTTTTATGCTCAATGGAGTGATGAATCTTTTTGTGTTCTTCTTTATCTTTTCTTTTACAACAGTTGATAAGAAGAAGTACAAAGGACGGCTTATGCTAAAGATTCTATTTTTTTTATAGATTCAAAAAGCTGGAAACTAAAGTGTTCGTTTGATGAATATATTTGTTCTTTAGGTGTTTATGATGTAAGTGGTATGTTGTCGTACTTGATCTGGAGGAGAATCACACCTGTTGCATTGTCAATCACCTCAAGAGCCAATTTATTATTAGTCTTCAAATACAATCAATGTTGTTGCTCAGTATTCTTACTCCAATTCTCACGTCATCTGAGTCGCAAATGGTACGGAAGATTAAGAGGTTGACTGATTGAGACCGTAGCTCATGATTACTGCGGACAAACAAAATCCAGCCTGTTAATAATATGTCAAATGTGGATTTTTACAAAGAAAATTTGTCAAATGGATTTGTGTGGTATATGAACTCGGATACAATCAAAAATATATAAGTTTCTCAAAACCCTATATATTTCATTTTCTTCACAATTTTTACAATGAGATGAAAATGGTTCTTACACACGAGATTTTTCTTTTTTTGGTCAAATGAATTGTTTGATGATCGAAAATATATGGTTCAATAGCAATACGACACCAGAAAAAGAAAAAAAGAATAGAAATAAAGCACATGTCGTACTCACCATTATCTAGGTGTAGCAGAGAATCAAATCGACTTCTTACAGAAAAAAACAGTACTGCTATAAAGCTCTCCGTACTTATAACGGCTTCTCTGAGTCTATTTCACGTGGCAACGTTTGTTTGTTTGTGTGTTGGGATTCTGATATGGGCCTTCGTTGTGTGGGCTTTTGATCACTAGTCATTTGGAGGTGGGAGAACGATTTACCAAGGTTTGTAGTATTATCAAATATGAACAATGTTTAGATATTTTGGATTTTTTGTTAAGGCCTGAAAATTTAAAATTAAGCATATCTACTAGTAACAATATAAATATTTTTCAAAGAATAAAAAATTTGTGTATTCGACTTACTCATATTTTTCAAGTATCACACTGCCATTTGTCGTTTTTTACTTCTTCTCGTTGAAATTAATGTTGAAACTAAAAATAAAAGACTTGCATGTTTATCAATTTGCTTGAGACCAGCAAAATATCAGTGCTAATCCTAATTGTAAACGATAAGTTATGAACTTAGAGCATCTTTAACGGCGTATGCTTAAAGATGTTAGAGTAATAAAATAATAGGAAAAAATACAAATAGTGAAGAAGAGTGTGTATCTCGAGTCTTCCGCAAGACTCGTTTTGGGTCGAATACTATTGTGATGTGGCGCGCTGTGATTGGTTCGGTTTTTAGGATAATGAAATATTTTTTTCATTTGTTGGAAAATCGGGTTTCAGCTTCAAGGGTTTCGTCGTCTCTTTCTCTATCGAGGAGAAAGCTTCAACCGAAAACCAAATCCGATTTCACCCTGATTTCTGTCAACAAAACCCCAAATCGATCCTTATCTCTCTCTCTCGGTGCTCTTCCTTCTTCCGTCGTCCACCATTGATTACGGTAAGATTCATCTTTTCCAACTCAATTTCTCCACTAAAGAGGAATCAATCTCTTTGATTCAAGGTTTTTCACAGTTTCCTTTGCCTTTTTTTTTAATTTTTTTGATAGAATTGATTTGCCTTTATGGTTTAGTGGATGAAGAATTCGTATGTCTTGTGATGGGTATTGCTTATCCTCTCTGAAATTGATATTTTTATTCTACTAATTTGTTTGAAATATGTTGTTTATTGCTTACATTTGAATTTTTCAAACTTGGTTTGTTTTGTTCAACGATTGGGTTTAGTATTTGATTCACGATTGCTTATGCGTTTCTAATGCAAGAAAGATTTGATTTTGAGGCTAGAGCTGATGCAGTATGTGTTCCTATTTTCTTCCCTTTGC
>OVAQ01002668.1:0-11961 GCA_900406345.1 Erysimum cheiri | reverse complement strand
GACTCGGAATCACCACCTCTCTCAACCCTACACCGACGCTTAGTTTGAAAATCCCTCACTTTCCCACGGTTATCATTTATTTTTCTTTTACTATGCGATTTCTTAGTTTCAATACAAAAATTAAAAAAGGTAATTAATTTGAATAATACGTGGTTTAGAGTAGCTAACAACGTAAATAAAATAACAATATTTCCCTCGTGGGAACAAAAACAGAACAAAAGCAAGTACAAAGAAGTTGACTTTTAGGACAAAGTTTGACTATCCCGACACAAAAGACTTAAGATTGATCAGGAAGGATCTCATCGATTCTTCAAATCCATTCTTTTGATTCGTTTGATCTCGTCTCTGACCATCTTCTTCCTCTCAACACTACTGATAATTTCGCATTGCATCTCTCACCCATTTCAAAAATTCTCAGAGGATAAATTCATATGGTTTACAGTTCGAAGCATTTTCATCGTCTTCGTCTTCGTCTTTTACCCAAATGTCGCACTGAAATTTCGACTCTTTCAGCTTTAATTCGTGATCTCTCATGGCAATCCCTTCATTCCTCTCTCAAAATTTATCCTTTTGTTCTTCAACCAAACTCGTTCCTAATCGACTCACCCTTTCCTCCTCCTCCTCCGTTTGTTGTCTCCCAGTAGACAGCCAAATCATTCATTCCTCCATCTCCGCCGTAAAGAACGACGAAATCTCCGGTTTACGAGTTGTCATATCCGCCGGAGGCACTGCCGGGCACATCTCTTCGGCGCTAGCGATCGGAGACGAGCTGAAATCAGCCGACCCACTCGCTCAAATCCTCTTCATCGGATTCCCAAATAGCATGGAGAGCACGACGGTTCCGTCCGCTGGTTTCGATTTCTCAGCCATCTCCACCGTAGGATATTCATCGTCCCGGCCATTCCTCTGCTTCACCTCTTTCCTCAAATTCCCTCTCCGCTTGATCCAATCCACCTTTGAATCCTACAAAATCCTCAGCCAATTCAAACCTCAAATCGTCGTCGGCACCGGAGGACACGCCTCTTTCCCGGTCTGCTTCGCCGCCGTGATCCGAAGAACCAAATTCGTAATCCAGGAACAAGATTCAATCCCTGGAACCACCAATTGGATCCTCTCTTTATTCGCTGATACAATCTTCGCTCCTTTCAACTGTACAGTCACTAACCTCCCCAAACGAGTCGCTGCGAAGTGCGTAGTCTACGGGAACCCAATAAGGCAAGCGCTTAGACGGTACTCGTCGAAAGGAGCGGCGCGTGTGAGCTTTTTCGGACAGTGGGCAGGAGCTGTGTCGGATGCGAAAGTGGTGCTTTTGCTTGGTGGGTCATTAGGAGCAAATGCCATTAACATAGCTTTGCTTAACTGTTACTCGCAGTTGTTGTCTGACCACGAGAACTGGTTCTTTGTTTGGCAAACTGGTGTTGAAGCTTTCGATGAAATGGATAGTCTTGTTAGAAGCCATCCTCGTCTCTTCCTATCTCCGTGAGTTATACAAACATTTTCAACTGTTTCAGCTTTTGTGTAATCAATTTTTGGTTTAGGTAATGATGTCAAAGGAGATTACTTTTTTTTTTTTTGTACTGAATAGTTTAACGTTTGACAGAGTAACTTGGAACTCAAAATGTGGGTTTTTTTTCTTCTTTCTGGTATAAGGTTCTTGCGGTCGATAGGTGTGGCTTATGCGGCTGCAGATTTGGTTATCTCAAGAGCTGGTGCAATGACTTGCTCAGAGATCATGGCTTTAGGCAAACCTTCTGTTTTGGTATGTTAGCTGATTTGTTCATGGCTGCGGATTTGCTTCTGCAGTGTGTTCTTTCTTTTCTTATAGCATTGAATGTTTGTTCTGGTTTTTTTGCTTTGTTAGATACCATCACCACATAGCGATGAAGGGGATCAAGTACGGAATGCTTCTTTAATGGCGGACATTGTTGGATCAAAGTTAATAATAGAAGAGGAGCTAGATTCGATAACCCTTCGAGCTGCCATGGAAGATATCCTAGGTAACCAAAACTACACAGTTGAAAACAATCTCAAATTTTTTATTCTCAACTTCCTCCTCCTTACTTTGTCTCATTGATTTGGTTCCTTATGATAGGGAATGAAGAACTGATGACGGAAATGAGCGAGCGGGCGTTCAAAGCTGCGAAACCCGATGCTGCATCAGATGTTGCTAAACACATTATTTCTATTATCGAATCTAAATATAAGTAGGTAAATTTTCTTCTTGTTTAAACTCTCTTCTCAGTCTTGAGAGTTTTGATTTCAGTTTCCCTCAGCTCAAAACCTGTCTCGATCTAACAACCCCCGAGTAAACCTAAGTGTGAAAAGTGAGTGTTACAGATAACAGAACTGGTGTGAAACAAAATATGTGTTTGATTGATGAGCTCTTGTAGATTTTGAAGAACTACTTTATTGATTGTGCTGGCTATTTTTGGCCTTGCAATAGAGAGTGAATAAAAAAGATCCTTAAATTTGGAAATAGTTGCGTTCTTGTTTTTGTTATCGTTACTTGTATATCAGTATATGAATCAAAACTTGTCCTTTGTATTTCCCCTTTTCTCAGATATTCTAACTCAATGATCTATCCGAATCAGGAACATTCTCTATGACGCAGTATCTCTCTTCTGCGTTCGCACGTGTGTGTATGTAGGTGTGAATGTATCACTGGGATCAGTGTATGTAAATGAAGTTAGCTATTTTCAAGATTTTCAGTCACCTAGATCAACAAACCAAACATTGTTATAACTTCTAATTACCAATTTCGTGGACAGATACAAAACAAAAGAGAAAAAAAAGCAACAGAAATAGTACAAACTTTTATAGCATAGTTTCTAATGTTATTGGTGTCGTGTCATCGTCTGGATTCGAATGAATGTGTAGAGTATTGACAAAAATATAAGATAAGTACAAGCTTCAGAATCGTAAAGGTATTTTATCTTTTTTGGATAAAAACTGTAGCCGACATTTGATCTAACTTCACAAATTTTGTCATTTTTTTCTATTTTTGTGACAAAAGAATTTAAATTGAAATTCATAACCACAAAAATTAGAAATTGAGCGGAAAGCGACTGAGTGAGATCTTTCACCGTCTATATAACCCAAATACCCGTTGTTCTGCTCCGGCGACATTGGTGGTTATGGATGCTCTCCGATTCGAGATAAGCTCGCCTTCCCTCACTAGTTCCGGTGTCGCTGCATCTTCTTTACACAGTCGCTCACGTCATTTCGTCTCCTCAGTGCAACTCGGCCGAGTCGGCTCATCATCTCCGGCGATCGCGAAGACGACGGTGAATGAAATCTGTACGGCGGACGAACTCCACTACGTTCCTGTTCCCAACACCGATTGGCGTGTCGCTCTCTGGCGATATCTTCCTTCCCCAAAGGTACGGATATATATATATAGAGAGACATGTACGTATAGGTGTATTTATATACGTATTACCATGTTTATACACTTTACAGGCACCAAAGAGGAAACATCCGTTGCTCCTATTGTCTGGGATTGGGACCAATGCTATTACATACGATCTTTCCCCTGAGGTGATTTCATTATTTCAAACAACCGATTTTGAATATAAAAATTTAGTTATTGTTGGCAAGAGTTCATATTGTATATTGAAATGGATTCTTGTAATACAAGTCTGTGTATGGAAGCTAATACACTTTTATTTTGTTTATGTGGATGTTCATTTTTGTAGTGTTCCTTTGCAAGATTCATGTCTGGTTCAGGATTTGATACATGGATTCTTGAGCTTCGAGGAGCCGGGTTGAGTTCTTTCAGTGTTGATCTTGGTAAAGGCATAATCATTTTCTTAAGATTTGCTTAAAATGTGTACATGTTGTTTACTTTTGATAAATCCTGTTTATTGACTAAAGAGAAACCGAGAGGGACATTATCCAGCAATAACCAGCAGCAGATAGTCTCGAATCTATTGGAGAATCTCATAAGTGTATCTGAGAGACTAGAAAATGTTCTTGATGGAGGTTGATTCATTACCTCTCTCTCTTTCTTTTATGTTGTATATTCGGCTTGTTCTGTTAAGACAAGAAAAGAGAATCTTTGTCCGGTTTACTGACAAAGAATCTGCAGGTTCCAAGATCCTAGGGATGCAAGACCGTCTATCCAAGAGAATGGGAGATTTCAAGCAACGGCTTGATCTTATCCCTCACTACAATTGGGATTTTGATAACTATCTTGAAGAAGATATTCCTTCTGCGGTGAGGTGACACCTCTTGTTTTTCCTTCTCACGTTTCAAGTGTTTTCAAACAATATGTCCTAAAAAGAAACTTTTACTTTGATATTTTGTTGGACTCGTGCTCCCCCGCGTGCTATGGCAATGTCTGTCTAATTGTATGAAATGTTTCTCTCAGATGGAGTATGTGAGAACTCAAACCAAGCCTCAAGATGGGAAATTGCTTGCAGTTGGTCACTCAATGGGGGGTATCTTGCTATACGCCATGCTCTCAAGATGTGGTAAGTTCTCTTACACATCATATACAGATATACTGTTTGCTGATATTTTCTTTGTTCTAAATGTACTTCATAGTCAAATTTTGTCTCAAATCACGTTTCTTCACTAGGCTTTAAAGGAATAGATTCGGGGTTGGCTTCTGTCGCCACTCTCGCATCAACATTTGACTATTCATCCTCAGGAACATTCCTCAAGTACCTATTACCCGTGGCAAGTTACTGAAGAACCAATCACCTCGCTGTGTCACTCTCTAAATGGCAAAGTATGACTGAAAAATTGATCTTAAATGTCGTTTTGTTTCAGAAAGAGCCTGCACAAGCTATTAACCTGCCTATCATGCCGATTGACACCATGCTCGCCATGGCTCACCCTCTAATCTGTCGTCCTCCATATGCTTTGTCGTGGTTAACGGCTAATATCTCTGCTCCTCAAATGATGGACCCTGAACTGATTGAGAAGCTTGTTTTGAACAGCTTATGTAAGTACAAGGAGTTGACATTTTCTCAAGCTTCTGCACAATTTTCATACTAGGCTTATTTCGGATAACATTCTTTCTGGAACAACAAAAACAGGCACTGTACCAGTTAAGCTTCTCTTGCAGCTATCAACAGCCGTGCACCAGGGTGGACTGCGTGACAGAACCAGTACTTTCTATTACAAGGATCATATCAGCAAAACCAATGTGCCAGTCTTAGCTCTTGCAGGGGACTGGGACATCGTCTGCCCTCCCGATGCAGTATACGGTAGTTACTCTACAACATATTTAACAGCAGATTCAAGATTTCGTTCTCTTAAACTGATGTTTTAAATAACTGGTGTGCGATGGTGTTGATCTGATGACTAGATACTGTAAAGCTGATTCCAGAACGTTTAGCTACCTTCAAAGTTTTAGGATCACCCGGAGGTCCACATTACGGCCACCAGGATCTAATTTCTGGTCGAACGGTATGTATGATCAATTTCTCTTCATCCATTACTTACAAGTGATATTGGTTTTGTATTCACCCTTTCATTCTCATTACAGGCCCGGAGCGAAGTATATCCATTGATTCTTAGATTTCTTCAGAAACATGATGAGAGTTGAGATCAAGGAGATTTCAAATGGATTTGATTCTTGTATCTGTAAAGAAAAAGGTACATATATAGTCATGTATACATATCTTCACGCATTTAGGAGCTTAAACTCGGAACTCATAAGCAGTATTGTAGAAAATAAAAGTCACGATCATCCTTCAGACTGATGAAAATTCCATTTATACATTTTAACATCATTAAACTGATCTCGTGTATGTGTGTAATTTACACACTGTAAATAACACTATAGATAGATACACGATGTTAACTTGCACGTAACAATTTCATCATTTTCATGTGACTAATAGTATACTGCTAGATCTACCTAACATTTTTGTAGTTGACGACCTAATTATCACCAACAAAAGATGAACGAACCCACACGCAATGTCTCGGAGACTTTTCCTTAGGTAATACAAGGTTTCAACAGTGATTTCAGAAATAAAAATAGCAATCATGAATATAAAAAAGCCAAAAAAGAATCTAACATAAAATAGTGAATGGTTTCACTCTAAGGCTTAACGAACGGCATCGTTTTACAGATTGGACAAGTGTTCTTCCTCAATAGCCATTGTTTCACACAATGGATATGGAACCTGTGATCACATCGTAATTTCCCTACCTGGTCCTTTGCCTCATACTCCTCCTGTCAATAGACAAAAAAATATTCTTAAGGAACAAATCTGTTTTCTCAGCAATCTAAACATGGATTTGTCGACATGATTGATTTTGTTTTGCTGATTACTTGATCAATGAAACCAACTCTGGACTTACTTGACAGATGCTGCACTTCCTATCTTCTAGTGGTGTTTTTGAATGGAATGGTTTGACTTTCTTGAGACAGGTGTTGATCTGATTTTCTTTAAGCCCAGTGTTCACATACCCAATTCTATCACCAAGCTCCAAGAGTTGCTGTTTTTAGACCACAAAAACAAACACAACACTCAAGAATCTAGAGACATCTGAACTCAATTTACTGATACTTTTTGAGAAAGGCACCAACCTCGTATGTCATGTTATCGACATTGAGCCTCAAGTTGCGGAAATGATCGTATGAGCTTACTACCCCTCCCATCACAGTACCGTTCTGCGTCATTAATATCTGCAAATGAATTACCCCGATATGAATATACATTGCACAAGCTCCATGATCTCTCTAAGACCTGAAACATAGTTCAAGAAAACAATCATACCTCGGTGAGTCCATCGGGGTAAGGTTGTCTTAGATGACGATGATATCTATCAATCTGATCAGCACGCGATGTGAAAAAAGTCGAATCAGAATCAAAATAAGGATTAGACTCTTGATTGAGAGATCGTCTTGGAAGAAGAGAAGAACCCTGCAATGTAACAGTTGAGTTTAAGACTATATGATCACTTGAAACTGCTAAAAAAGAGTCTAAAGCTAAATTCCGAACAAGAAACAGTGCAACAAAACCAAAATTTTCACAAACCCACCAGAGTAAACCAAATAAATAACGAGGGAAGATGAATCGAAAGAAAAAACCCTAAAGTTGCTATTAGTCTATTAGATAGGAAATTACGATAAATTTAAACCAATGAAAAAAAAAAAAAACCCTAACTAATAATAGATAAACGCAAATAATATCTTCTGAGATATTATTAACGAACATCTCACAACTAATTTTAACACTTATATATCGCAACAAAAAAATCAATAATTTTGTCCCAAAAAAAAAAAAAANCCAAAAAAAAAAAAAAAAAAAAAAAATCAATAATTATTTACTGTATCAATTTTATTTTTTGATAAAGTGATTTAGTGTATCAAGTTATCTTACAGAAAAATGTAAATTAACAACATTAACACAGACACGCAACGAATAATAGAAATAATAGAAATTCAATAACGAAATACAAGGATCCAATAGTAATTGTACCTCTCTCTGATTACTGCTACTATTGGGCATATCTCCATCGATTTTGCGTCTCGCCGGAATATTCCTTCTCGGAGGATCCGAATCGGCGTGGTCAATTGAGCCACCGACGACGGCATCCGTGGAAAACCCAAGTCCAGGTCCACACCAAACATCAGGAATCGCCGCGCAACCGACGCTGCTACTACTACTAGCCTCGCTCAAGATCTTAATCGAACCACCATTGTAGCTACTACCACCTCTGTTCTTCTTCTTGTTCTTCTTCGTCTTCTTGATTTTGAAATTACTCGCATCCCAATCCGCGGAGGAGCGAATCACGGCAGGGACCGAAACTTGCTGAGATGCGGAGGTTGTGCATCCCAGCCCACGAAACGGCGCCGTTTTGGAGAAACCGTTGGGTTTCTTTCTGGTGGTTTCGTTGGATGTTGGCAAGAGGAAGAAGGAAGACATGGCGGATTTACAGACGCGGCTAGGTTTGGGGATTAGAGGTTCGTCGGCGCCGGAAATGGGTGGGAGTTGGAGGTTTCGATGATTCCTAGGTCGTTGGAGTCTGATGTGTTGACCTATTGTCGTTGAAGAAGACGAACAAGGCTCTGCAGAAACTGGCATTGTCTTCTTCTTCTTCTTCTTCTTCTCCTTCTTCTCAGAGAGAAAAAAGAGAGAGATAATGGAGAGAGAGAGAGATAGGGGAAAGTAAAATAGAAGCAGCGCGGGGAAGAAAGGTTATTTTTAAGTTGGATTAGTGACACTAATTAAGTAATTAGTACGTTAACTAGTCAAAATCCACTTTTCCATTTATTTTAGTTTGTGTTTGAAGTCTTTAGATATTTTTCTTTTCACATGTTAATGTATGTGTGGTTTATACTTTACTTTATCGTCTTTAGAGTTTAGCAGCACTGTTGCTATGTTTGAAATTTTGAGGTAAGTGAGGGTAGAATAGGTACTTTAGCTGTTCACTCAATAGATTCTCACCAGCCTTTTAATCTTAGCTTCATATCAAAGTATGAAGATTTGACTTGTTTTGAATAACTTTTTGTTTTTGTTTTGTGGGTTCTCACTTTTGTCCATAAACGAAGATAAATGAGGAAATTTTATTGTCTTTGCTTGTATAAATAGGAAAGGTCTAATGTATCAACTTTTACTTTTTTTTTTCTTTGTCAGAGGCATTTCAATTTTTATTTATTCGAGGTATGAAAGACAAGTTAAATTAGAGGGCACACCTCACACAAGTCACAAGTCACAAGTCACAAATTAGTACTGCTACAAAATTATAAATCTGTATAGTTTATGTATATATAATCTGCCACTTGTGTAAACACAACTATCGAAAGAATATTGGTCCGGATTTGCTGGAAAATATTACTGTGATTGAGAATTGAGGGAAAATAAAAGTGATACATCGTCGAGAGTGTTAGGTGCGTCACATAAGTGATGAGTCCAAACCAGAGTCCAAAATCTCAACCTTATATTCATCAGAACGTAATTTAACAAGAACAAGCTAACACAAAAATAAAATCATACTCTCTCTATCTACCAAAATTATTTATGGCCTACCGCTGTAAATAAGTTTTGACCAATTTCTTGTATCTGAAATTTAAATTACTAAGAGCTGCCACCGGGAAAAATATATATATTAAGAAGGATTTTTTTTTTTTTTGGTTACAACTTGTGATATATTTTCCAAAGAAAAATATTATAATTTTCATGTAAAATTTCGAACAAATTACGTCGAATTTACAAGTATCTTAAATCGGACCCTTAATAATATTGTGAAGGTTGGGATGGGCCTGGATGGGCTGTTCCATATACTATCAAGTATCAACGATACTGAAAACGGATTGGTCAATACTCGTCCCCACCCAGTTGGACCAGTTATTAAAACCGGAAACGAGCGGTTAAAAACCTAACGCCTTGATTTCAAATCCCTAATTTTACAATCCTCTGATAAACCCTAGTCTTGAGGCGAATCCCATGAGACGATTTGTGCAGAGATTTCGCAGTTTATTGGGTCGAAATTTACTTCACTCACCCTCAAATCTCCGCCATTCGAATATCAACCCTCGTGTTGTTCCTCTCTTCGACATAGCTATTCCCCGGTTCGTCTTTTTCTCTTCTGAGTCCGACTCGGCGCGTGGTTTGAAAAGCGACGAGGTTGTTTCTAAAGAAGGTGACATCTCTTGAAATCAACTTATTTATCTTTGGTTTTTGTAAAATCGTAAAATTTTTAGGAAATGTTTTAGATTTTTAAAACAAAAAGGAAAAAATTTTGCAACTATTTAGGAAAAAATTGCCTAAGGAATGAGCTGATTTTTGAATCCATCATGATGTCTAGTAATGCAAGCGCTTAAATTTTTCGTGTAAAGATTACATTTTGATTATGATATGTGGTGACTTTTATCCAATTGGTTTTTCAGAGCTGAAAAAGAGAATCAAGAGATTTCTAGATGATCGAGATGAGGATGCATTGCCCGAATTATTTGAGGCAATGATGATTTGGAAGTTGTCAGGGAACCACGATGATAGTGACGATGAGTTGATGGAGGAGGTGCGTAAGTTTCCAGTTAACGATGCACATAATGTCGATGAAACTGACTCTGATGGCCATGGTGATTCGTCTGATTCAGATGTCGAGAGTGATGACCTGAGAGATAGTGATTCGTCTGACTCAGATTCCGAAAGTGATTCGTCTGACTCAGATTCCGAAAGTGATGGTGTGAGGGATAGTGATTCGTCTGACTCAGATTCCGACAGTGATGGCCTCTGAAAGTGCCTAACATGGTAAGATTTCGATTTCGCATCATATATTAATTGTTTTTATTTTTTTGGTTTTCAAACTGGAGATGATTTGCAAAGAGAACATTTTCTTTTGCATTTCCACTCTCATTTTTTTGTCACATTTTGCATTTTCTACTAGTGGGGGATATACATATTATTTAGTACCTTGGAGATTTCCTAACGCGGTGCTTGTTTTGTGTCTTCCAACTTCTTATTAGACACTGTTTGATATTTAAGCATGTGAGTTCTTACTTAATCGTATGTCTCGGGCTTTTTTCTTGGCCTAGAGATCTTTCTTGGTGTCCAATTTTATCCAGCTCCTCCGTAGAATAAATCTAGGGTCAGAGATAAGATTTTTTATTCTATTTATTATGTGCAAAGTATGAAAATCTCGGTGGCTGATACCACATGCAGAATAAGGATTCTAAAACTTGTCTGAGTAAACTCTTGAACCAAAGAAAAAGAACACTTGTCTGAGTAAACTTAAAATCTATTTCAGCTAATCCTTCTTTTATTCTTTCATGGCCTTATATATGTTTAAACATTGAGATCAATGCACTCTGATTGGTCTTCCTCGTGGGTTACAGACTTGCACTACATCGAAGATTTTAGAAAGGAAGCCAACTGCATAGTGAATGGAAAGAGAACAGCTTTTGGTGCAAGTTGGCTGTAAGTTCTGACTTTTCAATATAATTAGAAACCAGACTCATATTTTGTGCTTCCTCTTTGTTGTAGTACAGTATATATTACAGTAATGAATTAAAATATAATTATGAAGTTGTTTCTTTTCTTTGTTTAAGTGTCAACAAGTTTATATACCTTCACGGGGGTTAGCCGAAAGCTGACATTTATGCTGGATGCACGTGGTTTCATAACTTCCCCAAATGGTGTTCAGGTTTTTATGCTTTGTCCGAACATTTATATAAAAAAAAACTAGTCTCTTTTGGCTTAGACAAACATTAGTATTAGACGAACTCTCATTTGAGCAACGTGACTCACTCAAAGCCATCTTGTTCTATAAATAGAACGAGAGAAACCCACTTGTAACTCCAAGCCAAATATCTTCTTCTTCTTCTTTCTCTAAAACCTCCAACTTTGAGAGACAATGAAGGGTTCTTCCACGAAACCGTTGTTATTCACTTGTACGATCCTCCTCTTGCTCATTGTCGCTCAAGAAAACAGAGTCGCAGCAGAGGAGCCATGTGATGTTATGAAGCTGAGCCCATGCTGGGAAACCATAAAGGAAGGATCTAACCCATCGAATCTGTGTTGCATCAGGGTGAATCAACAACAGCACTGTGTCTGCCAGTACTTGAAGAACCCTACTTTCAAATCTTACCTTGACTCACCAAACGCCAAAAAGATCGCCACTAATTGTCGTTGTCCTTATCCCAAGTGCTAGTCTCAGTTTTTTGTTTTCTCATTTTCGATGTTCCGTCTCTGGCTTTAATGGAGTTTTCTCTCAAGAAGACCCAAGGAAGGTGTCGCTTTGCTTATCAGTGTGGTTTTTGTATTGGTCAATAAGTTAAACACATCATTCATTGATGGTTTTTCTTCTTCAAGTTTCTTACTTTTGAGTTTTGGCTTTAATATATATGTTTGTCGTCAAGGAAAATAAACATTCCAAGTTCGAGTTAATCGCATGAGTCTTGCTTCTAAATGCGATGAACGCAACACATTGATTTTTTTTCAGTTTCAGTGATAATACAAAACTAGGTCTTAACCCGCGGTACACCGCGGGACAAAC
>OVAQ01002665.1:0-11970 GCA_900406345.1 Erysimum cheiri | reverse complement strand
AACTTCCCATGTTTTTCCAGTGCTGAAGTTATGGAGTTCTTCGTCTTCAGCAACCCACATAAATGAGTCAGCCTCTTGAGAGATGTTTGGTGGAGAGACTGAGGTAAGGTGGATGTGCAGCATTTCTGCTTTGTTTGATCTTGCAGGTCTCATATTCCATCCCGAGTGAGAGCAAGCTGAAGCCACTGAGCCAAGAAGTGTGATACCAGTTTGTGCAGGTCCTTAAGCTCCCATAAATTTGATAAGTGGACCTAGTGGTGTCCACCAATCATACCAGAAACTTATATGCCTTTCATTCCCCAAGTTGCATCGAATGAATTTAGCAGCTAAAGGCCTCAAATGCAAGAGAGATCTCCACGTCCATTAGGACTGTTTTTTCTCATCAATTGCCCAAAAAAACACCATCTTTGAGTCTGTTTTTTCTCATCCACTGCACCCACAGTGTGAGTCAAAGTTTGAGAATAACCTCCAAATCAGCTTGAGACAGAGAGTTTTGTTCCAGAGACTGAAGCATCTAAAACCAAGGCCGCCTTCATTTTTTTGGTAGGCAACGGGTTTGCCAAGCCACTTTAGGAACCACTTTCTTTGTAACATCTCCATTCCACAGAAATTTGGCACACAAGCTTTCTATTTGTTTCAGGCACCCCTTAGGAAAAATGAAAGCAGAGGCCCAGAAGGTTATTATGCCATAGATCACTGATTCCATCATAAGACAAAGCCCGAGCTGACTACGATGAGAATTACCAGCTGCATCTTCAATCTTCCCTTTTTAACTTTGTGTTTCTCAAGCACCTGCATGAATAATCTCTTTGCAAACAACCATACAAGGATTCCAGAACTTTTAAAAACATTAAGATACATCTTAAGATAAAGTTTTTCAGAACATATAGTCTTAAAACAAAACACATAAAACTAACCAAAGTTCTTAACTCCCCCAGAATCCATCCGTTAAACAGCAAATTTAAAACACAATCCCAAAAACAAACACAAACTAAAACTAAATCCAAACTCCCCCAGCATCACACACCCACCAAACTCCATCTCCCCCTGCTTGAGAGCACAAAGATTGAAAACTTCCCAAAAATCATCTCTGGTTGTTAATGAAACGTTGGACAACATGTGTAAGCGTTTGAAGAGCTTGAGCTGTTTTTACTAAAGCCTCATATGAAGTCTCTGAAGTATATTGTTGTCCAATCCGAGGCAAACGAATGCTACCAAGCTGAATGACATCGAAATCCTGATGTTCAGCCTTAAGAGTCTCTTCGCCAACCTTTCGCTGCTTTTTAGGTGGAGGAAGCCCTAATCGCTTGAAGACCCTCTTTTTCCGAGCCATACCCTTTTATCTCCGTCGGTTCAATTTCAGCTTTAGACGAATTATCTTGAGCTTTCTCCAAACCTTCTTCATCCTTGTCATCCTCTGTCTCAGATTCTATCATTCCTTCTTCATCCTCTTTCTTAGTGATTTTCAATTCTTGCTTTGGTTTTTCCTGTTCATTAACATTGGAATCTTCTTCTGTTTCTATTTTCACAGCTGTGGCCGAAGATCTATCACCCTCTTCACTCGATTTTGCATAAGGATTCGAAGCTTCCAATTCGCAAATCACCACCAAATCCTAATAATAAAAGGCAAACAATCTCAATCCTTTCCTTGAACCATTTTCTGTATTAAAATCCTGAGATAAAAATACTTATATTTCACAGACACCAGTGTAATTATTTAAGGTATTAAACCTGTTGAAATCCAAAAGTTTTTGTGAATAGATCAGCTAGCTGGGCTTATGTAACAACATGTTTAATCACTACTTGTTTTACTTCCACAAGTTCTCGAATAAAGTGATGTATTGATTGTGATATCAATGTGCTTTGTTGTTGTATTGATTGTGATATAAAATGTTGCAAGTACTTGGTTTTTGATATCATTTTTAACGCGTTGAGGAAAGGAAAGATTTGGTTTGATGTTAGGAGTCAATGTCTTTGTTCATTTGAATTTGATTTATATTGGTTTCTTGTAGAGTGTAAATTGTTTGCTCTCTTGTTGTTTTTATTGATCAAAGAAGAATAAACCGAAGACTTGAGACACAAGCAAGTGTATGTCTGTTCATGTGAAGGAACCAAGGTTATTAAAGTGAAGTCCAAAGAGATAAAGAGGCCTAAGGAAATGAGAAGCCCACTAGGATCCTTCTAGAAGAAGGAGAGTGCGAGCTAGTTGGCTAATATAGCCGTTGGAGTCAAAGTCTCATGAGAAGCTTAGAAGACAAGGCTGTTGAACTTTTGATTCAAAACAGAGTATGAAGGATAGAGTTAAGAAGAAGAACAGAACGATACTCTCTGACTCAACACACAACTTTATTAATATGAAAAACTGTGTTTACATCATCGACAATAATGTGTTTAAATAGAAAACAAACAGACACTAAGACACAAAGAGTTATGTCTCTTCCCTTGTGAATCGTAATTGAAACAACACAACCTAATCTAAAAGTCACGACTCTTAATTAAATAAAGTTAACATAACACAAAACATTACGAAACTCAATTATTTCCAACAAAGGCCATAGTCAAGTCACTATCTCGCATAAGACAAGAAGGAACTCATTTCTCTCTCTAATCTCGGATCTTGTGTAAACCTAGTTCCCACTTTGTAGGTCTTTAAATAGAGTGCAAACACATGTATGAAAGTTGCTAAGTCAATACAATGTTTTCGATACAAAAGTCTCTCTCTCTTTTACTCTGTTTCTTCCTCTGTTTCTTATCTCACTAGTTCTTCACTTACTTCCGCTCATTCTCTCTTAATTCTTACAGTTTTTGCTAGTTTTTAGAGAATAGAATTTGAAAAGTTTTTTTTTTGCTAGTTGATGACATGAAGAATGAAGAAAAGGAATTGTGCAGAAGCTAAGGTTAAAGAGAGGCCCCACTCCTCCCATTTTGTCTTTTATCTTTACACATTTTGGGAGTCTTTAAGTTTATTTTTGGGGGTTAGAATATTATACATAAACTAAAAAGAGATGTTCGTTTTGTCTGTATTGTTTCGAACTTGTGTTTGCCTCTTATTTTATCAAGTAAAAAACAGATCTTGCGATTCTTACCATCGTTCATTTGATCTTGAACATCTCACTTGTAATGCATTCTTTGCGATCTTGTACGTACCTTCGAAGTGGTAGATTGAAGACCAACTTAATCTCGACAAAGATAAGTACAAGCAAGTAGATTATTCGACTCGTAGCTAGGGTCCCAATCTCTCTGACTCATCTGTGAGATAGTTTGATATGGCTCGTCTTCTCTTGTGGAAATTGATCATCTGTGAGATAGTTTACTCATAAATGGTGGTTCTTGGAAAAATGCTTTGCTTTCTCAAGTTTCTTAACTTTACCGAGTTCCATCTCTCCTTCTAGCAGCCGCTCTTCTCAATCTTCTAACGGTACCACAACCGCTTCTAATGCCGCAGCAACCGCTTTAGCTTCTGAGATTGGTCAAGGAGATGGTAATTTCTTGGAACAAATAAAGCGGATATGCGAAATCGCGCGGCCAAAAGTGCATGTACACACCGAGTGTATAGCTATGGAGTCATGGAGAGCATCAAAGCTACGGCGATTCTTCTTCATGGTGACAAGCTGGGCGTTGATGTTATTATTATAGGCCAACGCACAGGGCTGGCCCGATACTATGGGCTGCCTAAAGCAAAAAAAAATTTTTTTGCCCTCACATATAAAAATAAAGCAAAATATTACTATTAAGTATTAAGACTTGAACCTGTAACATGAAAGTCTGTAAAACAAGAACTTACCACTGTACTAAAGGAATTTTTATATTTTTGATGCCATCAAAAC
Source organism: Erysimum cheiri (assembly GCA_900406345.1). Taxonomy (NCBI): domain Eukaryota; kingdom Viridiplantae; phylum Streptophyta; class Magnoliopsida; order Brassicales; family Brassicaceae; genus Erysimum; species Erysimum cheiri. The sequence goes on along the minus strand of OVAQ01002665.1, from coordinate 8,143 downwards.
TTTATATAATATTTTGATGCCATCAAAACTTACCACTGTAAATCCCAACAAGCAAGGGCTTTAGGTTCGGGTCGGCCCTGCCAACGCAGGACAATCTCATCCTCCCTTCTAGGGTAAGAATCATAAATCGTAAAAATCAATTGACAATGAGTGGAGTGGTCTATTATGTATTTTATATATACTAGTGCTGGTATCTTTATATTTTCGATATGAGATTCTAACGATGATGATGGTTTGGATTGATAGATCCAGGCGGCCTGGAGGGTCAATAAGAGGTTCGAAAGGAGTAGACACAGCGGAATATCTAATCGAGAATAGCAAATGTACTTGTGTTGGCGTACAAAAGAAAGGTCAAAATGGAGGCTATGTTCTAATTAAACACCAAGACACATAAGAACTTCTGGCTCTTGGCATGATCATATACCTAGTCAGTTTTAAATGCTTTCAAGTAGCTAAAAAGAAAATGCTATGAGAAGAAAAATAAAAGGTTACCGTCTCATCGATCTTTCAAGTGTTTTTTTCCTCATCTTCTAAATTCTGGCAATGAAAGTGTGCTTTTTATTTGTTTTTTCTTTTCGCCTTCCGCTACGAAAATGTGGGTAAAGCTGTAAATATCTAACATATGATCAGCTGACACCAATGCGAATAAACGGATGTAAGAATCTAGAGAGATGCCTCAAATATGAAAAGATGAGAGAACACTAGTGTTAGTCTCAGCCAGTATCAGGAACCTTAATTAGGTTCTGTAATGTACACAAGAAAATAAAGATGCCGCTTTAAAGGTCATGGTGTAATATTAAAATTTGGAACTGTATTTGGAGTATTAAGAATCACAAACCAAGAGACATGATGTTCGTACTCCTTTTAGCCTTGTGTATCGACAAACATTAACAGAAGATATTCAATCAAACAAGTTATAACTTTACTAGCAATATGGCTCCTACTATGTAGGGGCTTAAGTTTTGTTACTTTTTATAAAAGGTAAACTAAAAACAGTAAATGAGAAAAAAACAAACACTCACCTTGACAGCAGGAATATTAAAAGAGAAATTTAGTACTTTCCCATCGCTCCACATATATCATACATAACAATATCCTGCTGATTGTTTTGCTTCTACTCCGTACAGAATAGACAGAGTCTGCATTGGTGAATTAAAACAAACAAAAAAACAAAACAACAACGTCAAATTCATAGAAATTAAAAAACGAAATAATTTGATTTAAAACCAAAGAATTAAAATCCACAAATAAATTTCATATAATAAAAGGTAAAAAAAGTTTGTAAATCAAATGCAAAATCATTTCTATAATTCGAATTGAAAATCATAAAGCCAAAAAAAAAAGCAAGGAATTGAATTCGAATTTGACCCAAAAAAGAGTTGTAAAGCCAAAAAGAAAAACAAAGGATTAAAAAGAAATGAAGGAATGTTATAGTGTCTCTGTTTTGAAGATATGAAGAGAAATTTACAAAACAAACGATTGGGAGAGAGAGAGAGTAGAGATAGAGAGAGAAAGAGGAAGAAGAAAGAAACAATTGGGAAAAATCCTAAATGAAAGAAGCGGCGACGTGGGGAGATTTTGTTGAAGTGGGAGTATTTTTAGTAACTGAATTAATTTTGTTTAAAAAATAATTAGCTTTTTGTTAAAACTCAAAAAAATTGTGAGCATGACACGTTAGCAAAAGATTACGTGTCACAAGAAGGAAAGGATGTTGCAGTTATTGGAGAGATGACTGCTCATTTAGTATAATTAGATTGGTTTGTGAATATTTCCTCAAGTGTTGACAAAAAAAAAATATATATTTCCTCAAACAAAAATTCATTAAATACAAACAAAAACCTCCGTTGCCGGAACTCAAACCCGGGTCTCTCGGGTCAGAAGTGTATCCTGACCAGCAAGACTACAACGGATTCTTGTACATTTTCGGTCTTTAAAATAAATAGTCTTAATCTACAATTACAATATTGAGTCATTGACTCTGAACATGTTGACTTTCGTAGTTACAAGCTTTGAACATGCCATGTGTGTGATTAATTGCTTTTAAGAGGTACGAATTACAATAGTTTTTTTGGTAAAAGCGAATTACAATAGTTGGCAACACCAAAAGAGGTAAACTGAAGACTTTGATGCATAATATATAAGTTAATTATAGATTTATCCAAATTTCTTCTCCAAATAGATTTTAATGAGTTTAAAAGCTATAGTTTTTGCAATTATAGCTTTTACATAATGGTGCAAAGAGTACTGAGACTTCCAGCAGCAAGTGCAACTTCCAGTGCTAAGAAAGCATTCTCCTTTCTCATCTGCAAACCACAGCTCCACATTCTCATGTTAAAAATAAAAGTTATCAATTCTACTTGAAGCATATCTTTCACAAAACCGAAAAAAAAGTAGAAATTTTAGAAAAGAACCAAACTAAAAATTAATTAATGTACATCACTAGTAAATATAGTAAAACTTCTATAAGTTAATACTCGGTAAATTAATAATCACTATAAATTAATAAATATTGTCGGTTTCGAGTCGAGTTAGTGTAAAAATTGACAAAATTCGATAAGATAATAAGATAATATGACAACCTTATATCTTTTATATATATATATATATATATATATGTCGAGTAAACCATGTTTAAATAGGAGATACCAAAGCATCGTGTAGAAATGTAGAATGCAAGACCAATGAATAAAATACATAGACAAATGATGATTTTTTATTCTTAAGTTTTTATAACTCATAGAATAGAGAAAAATAAAATCTATCTTGTATTTTTTTTTTTTTTGGTAAACCAAAATAATATTGGTATAACCGAATATTAAGTAAACCAAACTTAATTAAATAAAGAGATTTAAATAAGGATTTTCTAATTATGCGCTACTTGAATACTGAACATAAACTGTTAGAAAGCTTACCCACGGAGGTTTTTTTCCTTCTTCTTCTTCTTCTTCTTCTTCTTCTTTTCCTTCTTCTTCTTCTCCTTCTTCTTCTTCTTCTTCTTCTAGGTTCTGATCGTCAATTATATCAAGAGACTAAATAATGAATTTTTAAATCTATTAAATATGAAGTTCTTGAAAACGGAAAGTCTGAACCAGGACCAGCTCTAGACCGAGCAAGGTGAAACTTGGGTTTAGGACCCAATATTTTAGTCTATTATGTATAAATAAATCCCAAAAAAAAGTTTTTATTACAAACTATACTCTCAATTTTTTAAATGTTTTGAAAGTTGCCTTTATTTTTATTAAATTATCTAAAAAATCTTCCAAAAGTTTTTTTTTTGCTGGATTCCATTATCTCAGGATCGGCTCTGTCGCTCTGATTTAAACATAACTTAAGAATGCCAAAAAAAAAAGGTTTGTAGTGTTGAAATGCAGATTTTGATCGCCAAATACAAATGGGAAATAAAAATTAGTAGTGTTCGAAAGACTTACCAACAAAGGTTCTTGTTGAGCTAGGTTTTGATCGCCAAGCGGCTGCTGCACCATTTAGAATCGAACCGTATCATTACTTGTTTATTTATGTGAATCCTCGTAATATTTGTGCGACCATTTCATACTTTTTTAAAGAAAAAATAGAAAACTAAACAGATCTCTGATTTATATATTTATTTTATCAACGATCGAGATGTAGTCTAAATTTTTTGTGGAAAATCCAATTTTATATAATAAAATATGTTCCATTAACGTATACTCTAGTTTTGGTTTAGGATCCAACCCTCATTAATAGAAAATTGTATATANGTTTCGTTGCATCATTTAATGGGGCATTGGACACTCTAATTATCTGTTATGCTAAGACATTCGTACCATGCAAGTCCTATTATTAGGCTCTCGATGGTAACTGCGTTTTGCGGTGCAGAAAAAGTATGGTACGGTTTAAATAGTAACAAAAATATATAAATACATATGTATATATAGATATTTTGACATTGTTACAGCACTATTGCGGTACAGTTTTGTAGTACGGTATGATTACCATTCGGAGTCTTAATCTCAAATATACGTAATTGTAAATATAAATATATAGTTTACAGAACGATAATAATATGAATATCATAATCATTAATAGAAATTGTGGACTTTTCATTGATATACATCGAAGTATAGTATCTTAAGACTACATAATTAATTTTGCGGGACATAATCATTTATGAAAATGTTGACTTTTAGTCTACAAATAAAAGTCGTATTCCCTTTTCAGTTTTCACTATGGATTCTAAAGAAATAGATGCAGAAAGTTAATTTGTTATACAATAATTAATGTATAATATACTAATACAATATCTTTTGGTATAATTAATGTTTAGAGCTAGTATTTTGTAGCAAAGAAAAACGTTTATTCAACGTTTCAAACTAAATTTTAATCGCTATTCGCTTCGGCATCTGGAACCCCAAGGTAGGTTTCGAAACAAAAATGATTAATCAAGAACTAGTTAATAAGTGAACTCGCCTCGGCCTCGTTCGTGTAATCACGTCAACTCTAATCAATTTAGGCCTAAATTATCAATTAACCGCGAGACAACAACAAACGCTCTTTGTCGATAGCCGCTATTGCAAACGCCTTAATTCAAAATGATTGTTAAATAGAAAATAAATGAGAAAGAAAGACAAGTAACATACCAGAGGATGATGGCTACGCTTAGACCGTAACAAGACATAACTATCCAAGAAGAGACCATGCGGATGACCATCCGTCCGACGCGAATAACACTTGACGCATAGATCAAACGTGTCCTCACATGGCGAATCGAAGCATGTGACACACGTGAAGTATAAACCGTTGAGACGTCCAAGACATGTTCGGCAGCTAATGGTTCGGGTCCGAGCCATATAGTAAAGCGTCAAAACCTCCCAAAAGTCGAGCTCACCGTCTTTATTATGGTCGAGCTCCTGGAACATGTCGGGAGAGACCCAAGCTAAACAAGCGGTTCGACGCAAGAAGTCGGTGAACTCTTGAAGGCTGACACGGCCGTCTCTGTCAATGTCCAGAGCCCCGAAAAACTCCGATGCCAACCCCTTTTGTTCCATGGAGCCATTGTTGTAATAAGCAATCGCAGCTTCATGGAGCTCATTCATTATTGATCGTATACAAAGAAGATAGGACTAAAGGGGACTTCTGGTTAGTGGTCTATATGTATGTGTTTGCGAATGTTATGATGAAGAGGAGACCTTTGTTTATGTCAATGTCAAGGTCTACTTGTTCTATGTGATATATATATATACAACTAAAGGTTGTAAATAAAAACCCAAGAAAAAAAGAAAAATAAGATAATTGGTGTTAAGAAAAGTCCTAAACTATTTTGTAAGCCTGTTCAAAAAAATTATTAAAACTATATTTTATGAGATGAAATATTTTTTTATATAAATTATAGCCCATTTTAGTGTATTTTATTTTATTTTTTAAAAATATAAGCCTTAATTTATATGTATTTAAAAAATTTTAAGAAACTATAGGCCGTTTATATACATATTTTAAATTTTAATTTTTTTCAAATGGGAAAGTTATATTTTAGTGCTACATATATATACTCCCTCTGTTTTCGAATAGTTGTCGTTTTAGAGCTTTTTTTGTTTTAAATTAGTTGTCATTTTAATGTAATAATATAACTTATGTCAATAACTACCCAAATTACCCTCATTTTTTTAACACAAATTATTTATAAATAATTACTTGTCATTTTTATGAGGTTAATATAGTCATTGTATACATTTTTAATTTGTCCAAATACAGTTAAAACTACAACTTTTCAAAAACAGAGTGAGTATGTGGTAAAAGACACCTCTGATTGGTGTATTAAATTTTTATATTTAAAAGCATAAAATACTTTTGTCAATATATTAAACTATTAATCTAATTCTATTGGAATTTTTTTTTGTTAATACATATTAAAAAAAAGTAAACTAAGAAATTTTTAAAGTTTATTGGCACCTGAAATAGAGGGCATATGACTTAAGGCTTGACTGGTTTAAACGCAGCGGTTGTGGTTGCGGTTGTGGGAGTTTGCGGAAGCGGACGGTTGTGGTTTCAAGCGTTATTTAGCGTTTTGATCGACTGGTTTAGCGGTTGAAAATGGATGCGTTTGCGGGAGATTTACGACTGGTTGTTCAGCGGTACGATAGCGGTTAAACCAGAATTACCAAAATAAATGTAATATATAATTATGAAAAAGTATAAAAACACTAAAAACTATATTTATGAAAAAGTATAAAATTTTAAACATGATAAAAAACCATAAATAATTACTAAATAGTAATTCAAATATTGAACAAATAATTTTTATAGTAAAAAATACTCCCTCCGTTTTTTTATAAGTGTCGTTTTAGAATTTTTCTTTTTTTGAATTAGATGTCGTTTTCAAATTTCTATGCAAAATTTATTACTTTTTAATATTTTATGACGTCATAAAACATTAAAAAGTAAGAAAATTTGCATAAAAAATTTGAAAACAACATCTAATTCAAAGAAGAAAAAAATTCTAAAACGACACTTATTACAAAACGGAGGGAGTAATAATTAATAAAATTGGAAAATTAAAGTTAGAGAATAATTATTGTTTGAGAATTAATGTAAATATATGTAAGATTTGATAATATATATTTTAATTTATAAATTTCCTTTTTTAGTTTTTTTCCTTTTTTAAACCAACCGCAACCGTCCGCAACCGCAAACGCTTGGGGGAAGTAGCTTTTGAAATTTAGCGATTTAGAGCGGTCCAAAGCGGCATAGAGCAGTTTTCATGATTGTTGCAAATCGCTAGTAACCGGAACCGCCCGCTACCAACCGCTAGGCGGGTGATAGCGGGAGAACCAATCAACACCTTAATTCTAATGAATACATTAGCTGGCTTACACTACAATCCAAGAGAAGAGAGGCGGTTAGAAATCATTACAGAGGAAAATAATTAGCTTTGGGCATTTGGTTTACTTGGGTTATTCGATTTATCGGTTTCTTTGGATTTTCAAAATTCTGCCAAATTGAACCGAATTTTTAATTCGGTTCGGGTTATTAGGATCTCAGGTTATTCGGGTCGCTTATATGATTTTAAATCAATTCCGAAATAAACCCGAAATTTTTTAAAATTCGATTTATTGAACCGAATTAGACCAAAAATAGAAAATCATGAGCTCAATAAATTATTTTACAATTACAAACCAATAAAAATATGGGCCCAAAACAATAAAATGTTATGATGAAGAGGAGACTTTTGCTTAAGTACAATGTCAAGGTCTACTTGTTCTATGTGATGTACAACTAAAGGCTGTAAATAGAAACCCAAGAAAAGAAGAGAGAAATAAGATAATTGGTGTTATAATTAGAAAAGTCCTAAACTATTTTGTAAGCCTATTCATAAAAGTTATTAAAACTGCATTTTTTTAATATAAATTATAGCCCATTTAAGTGTATTTTAATTTGTTTTTTAAAAAATATAAGCCCTAAGTTATGTGTATTTTGTTTTTTTTTAAGAAACTATAGGCCGTATATAGGGGTGTCAAAATGGGTCAAACTATATCCTTTAACAAAAAATAAAAATAAAAAAAATGAGTCAAACTTTATGGGTCAACTCGAATCAAACCGACTCATTACCTTAATGATTTTAATATTTAATTTGGGTCATAATGAGTTCATGGTTTAAATGAGTTAATGGTTCAATGGGTTGATGGGTTGGGTTGTAATGGTTTATGAGTTAACTATTAACTCATCAAGTATAATATTAATATCACCATTATTATTATACCATCATCATCATCATTATTTTCATATTATCATCATTATTGTATCATCATTATCCTCATCATATCATAATTTTCCCGCCAAAAAATTATTATTTCATAATTTTTTCGTCCTAAAAACGGTTTCATAATTTTTCCGCCAAAAACGCGATTTCACAAATTTTCCCGCCAAAAAAGCGATTTCATAATTTTTTCCCGCCAAAAACGCGATTTCAAAAAATTTCCCGCCAAAAATGCAATTTCACAAATTTTCCCGCCAAAAAACGGTGTTTCATAAAATTTACTGCCAAAAATACTGTTTTACAAATTTTTCCCGCCAAAAATGCGGTTTCACAAATTTTCCCATAATTTGAAAAATGCATTGAAAAGGAATCGCCTACCATAATTTCAAGTACTTTACCCTCAGATGTTGATAT
>OVAQ01002664.1:0-11978 GCA_900406345.1 Erysimum cheiri | reverse complement strand
AACACCGTACCTCTTCCCTCACCAACGGCAGTCAAGTCTGTGACAGGCGTCTGCCCCCATGGCGTCTCTGACCCACCAGCACCAGCGGCTCTGCTCTTTGGGTCTAAGGCCATGACGAGCTCTTTCTCCTTCTTGGCCTTCTCCAAAAGCGTATCAGGAATAGGCACAAAGCTCTCAAACTTCTTCTTCTTGTTCCGAAGCGAGTGATCCCCAATCTCGGGAATACTATCCCATTCATTCGCAGACAAAGTGTGTAGCTTCCTCTTCAAATCCGCAAACTGCTCAGTAATCTTAGGGTTCGAGGCTCGGTATTTCTCGATTTCTTCCTTGAGCTTGGCTTCTCTCCTGTCTTTCCTCCTCGAATCCATTCTCTGATCAATAGACTCCCAGATGGCATCAGCTTCTTTGTCATCCTCATCGTACTCAGCATTAGAGAACAAACCAGCATCATTCCCTTCAAACTCATCAAACTTCTGATTCTCATCATACCCTTTCTCCTCAGCTTCTTCATCATCATCCGCCGCCTCTGGCTTCCCTCCGCCACGACCTACTCCCGGAGCAGCCACCGCAGCAGAAGACCGATCAGGCAGATCCGGAGCAGCACGAGCAGGACCAATATCGGACCGAGTAGTAAACCCAGTAGCACCACGACCCAACCCCGCGACATAATTTGACGGAGGCTTAGAATTGAGGAAATCGAGACGAGGCTTAGGCGGAGCCGCTCCTCCTTGCATCCCTGAGACTGAGGATAAAATCCCGACCTATAGAACTCACCGAGAGTCGAAGAAAGGGGAAAACAGGTAAAGGATTACCTCGAAGAAGATACCTGGATTCGATGATGATGAAGAATTCTCTTAGGATACAGAGAAAGAAAGAAAGAAAGAGATTGAAGATCGAGTTATGTAAAGGTCCATTTCGTTTTGGGCCAATGACACAATAACTGAGATATGTAAAATATAATGGGCTTACTTATTAAATAGTTCAGCCCATTTGTATACTGATGAGTTTGTGTTTCTGTTCAAAGTTCATATATACAATCCACTTTTTTTATAACAAATCAAACCTAAATCAATATATTATTAGCTGCTAAGTACTACAGAAAAGTAGTATATAAAAAATATAATTATTGATACAGATTAGACGACTTCACGGGTTATCCTGATTGGTATAATTTATTCGTATGCTAGCATTTATCAAATTAAACACAATATGTTGATCGACACATCTAAATTATTATTGTAAATCAATCGGAATAGTTGAGTTTAAAACTTTAAACTTACTATTCGTGTATTATACATCAGGCCAAGTTAATTTTGTACTGGAAGCTGACAGGGAAAGTGAAGGATAACTGTATTGGTAAATGCATTATTGATAAATGGAAGAAAACATATTTAAGACTTGGTTCCTAAATGGTAGAGCCTCAAATTCCTTGGTACAAACTACAAAGTGTGTGTTGATGCTTATAGTTTAATAATTTATTTTATTTGGTCAGAAACAATGCAGATTTTGAGAGGTACTCTTTTTCGTTAATACTACTAGTATTTGTTTATAAATTCCGACAAAGTGTTAGACATTCGATGACCATTTTCACTAATACAAAAAAAGATTAAAACAAAAACTTATCTTAATCCAATCAAAATATTGAATTTCTCTTAAAAACACTAAAAATATTTTCTTATTGTTGATTTTGGGTGAGTAAAATAAAATGTAATTGCATTGCTCCATCATCATACATTTAATTCCTTAAAAACCATTATAATTGAAATAAAAATTATTTTGATTAATTTTTGATGATGAAAATAAATCCAAATAAATAAAGATTTATTCTTAATTTTGACTGAGTATAAAAAGTGCAAAATTTATACTCCATCACTATATATTTGCTTTTTAGACACTCTAATCCAAAATATAATTTTTTAAGTTCTTCGCCTTCGTCAGACAACTCTTCAATATCGGCAAGGAGCTGTTCAAGAGTTGGACTTGGTACCTCTAGGGTTTCTTCGATCGGTGTTGGAAGTGGTTTTCTTGCGCATAGATGATTAATCTTCTCTTCAAATCTTCTGTTAGCAGCGGCGGTCTCTTCAAGATCTAGCTGTCGACGATTTTCAACCATCCGAGCAATTTCGTCTTCTATAAATCGGCGATCATTAGGATCCATATCATCCGGAAGATGCAGATCATTAGGAACTTCGCCTTCATTAATTTCAACTTCTTCGTCTTCAATATTGACGACAACCACTGGTAGAGCCTCAACTTCTTGGACTTCGTCAATTGCAACTTCACCTTCGTTAATGTCATCGTCAGACAAGTCTTTCAGATCTGCCAGGAGCTGTTCACGCGTGTCTTTTCTTGCAACGAGATCATCGATCTTCTCTTTGAATCTTCGGTTAGCCGAAACAATCTCTTGAAGATCCAGCTGGTGACGCTGTTCCACCATCCGAGCAATTTCCAAATTAGGATCCATATCCATTTCTGCAAAATTGAAATTCAAATTGTAAGAAATTGAAATCCAAATTAGGATCATCAATCTAATGTTTACAAATCTATCAAATCTATTTTAATTTTTTTTCTTACACGGGATATTAGATTTAACAAATTATGATGATTATGATAGCTTGATATTATAACCATCTATTTCATTTATATTTGTGGATTTAAATTTGTTCCTTGTAGTGGCTAACGTATATTTTTATTTTTATATATTTAAAAATGATGTGATATTATTTTGCATTATAATTCTTTTCATGAAGCATTGCGGAGTTTTTGATATAGAAATATATTATTATTATCTATTATATTTGAATGCTTCTCATGGACTTGAAATTTTGAAATTTGTTTAAGATGTTATCAAACTATTATAAGTACTCATTGACTACAGTGTGAGAAAAAAAAAATATTTGTAGTTTGTATAAATTAATAAAATTTGGATGAACTCTAATTAGGATCGGATGAAGTAATATATACTCTATGATGATAATTTCATACTTTTTACTAACAATTTATCATAACTTTTGTTCTAATCATATACAGCCTCATGCATCCAAATACCAACTCTTAAAATATTGAACTTTTAAGAAGTTAGAAATTGCACATAATCTGTAATTTGTATACATATAATATTTTTTAATAGATCCACCGGTTTGTGGTGATATCTAATTCAGAGTAATAGTAAAGGTGATTTTAGATAATTACACTATGAAATATTTTCTATATTTTAATTTTTTTTTTAGCATAAAAAGTTTAGATTTGAAATCTCAAGAAATGGTTTTTAAAGATTCACTTATAATAAAAATATTTATTCTAAAGGTTTAAGTATATGAGTTAGTTATATGTAAAGTTTCATTATCCAAAATTTAGTTTTTAATTTTTAAATTTAGTTGGTTATTTATTTTTATTTTTAACATAACCCTCTTTGGTCCTTATTTTTGAATATGATTTACATGCATTAATTAAAAGCTGTTACTTTATGTAGAAAAGAATAAAGATTACACTAATTTATGATAGTAACTTTAGAAAATACCATGGACTACAAAAAATGATAGGATATTGATTGTGTAATATGTTTTAGCGACAACCAATTTTAGATCAGAATATTATTTTTTTATGCTTGGGATTTTGTTAGTGCATATAAGTTGACTATAAGTGATTAAATAACTTATAATATATCATTCTTATTTTCTGATCTCCTCATTTTGGTAGACATTGTTTTTTTTGTAAGAAAATATGAGACAATTTATTCGATTACATATAGGTGAGTATATACAATATTTTTTAAGAAATGTATAATTTCTTTAATTAAATAATTCTTTTTATTTTAAAATTAATAATTTAATTATATCGAAAATTATTTATAATTTCCTTATAATTATCATTTTATATTTTTTGAAATTATTTAAACTTATAATTTTCTCATAAATATTTTTATACATTTAAAAAGTTTTAAAATAAAAATTGTTTGTTTTACACATTGCAAAATCTCTAATCATTAAAATCGACATGTGTTGCAATCAAATGAGTTACTAACTTTGAAAACTCAACTTTATATAATAAAATTTATACCAAGATGTATAAAACATATGGTTTTAAAATATAATAATTTTTTACACTTCGATTGATTTAGGTTAAAGTTATTATTTGATGGCGTTTGCAGATTTGGAGTTAATTTTTGTTGGAGGCATTTTGACATGTCCAGATTAATAATTCGATCAAATATGTTCTAATCTGAAGATTTTTCTCTGTAGATGAATCTGAGATTTACGAAATCATCTATGAGATGTGTTGTGAGGTTCCTTTTGATCTTTGGTGGATGAGGGCTGTGATGATGCAACTGATGAAGACTTATATTCAACAACAGTAAATTAAAGCCAAGTCTTCATCATTGGAGAAGAATGTTCAAATAGAAGTTGGAAAAATTCTGTATTTGGTATTATCCTTGTATTGTGTATCTTAGCTTTGAGTCTTATTTTGAGTCTATTGTGGTATCTGCAGGAAGGTGGTGTTGTAGTTTCATCACCGAAACTTGACCAGGAGAATTCTATTGAACAAAAACATGTTAGCATTAAAAAGTCGAGAAGTACTAAACGTGAAGAGCTTAAGGATATAAACAATGGCTGCAACGATGATAATGCTAAATGCTGCGGTGAAAAAGAGTAGTCCTTAAAAGATCAAGGTTTCTGATACCGTTCATGCAACAGAAGTTACCAAGAAAGTATTGGAAGAAGGGGAAAAAAGAAGAGTGAGAGGATTTTTGGCTTGAATGTTTCCTTGAGAATGTGAGTACTACAGTTAAAAAGAGACTAACACATCAATGTTTGTGATGCAGAGACTACTGCTAAAGATATCAAGGAAAACAACATAGTGGTTAAGATCAAAAGAACCAAAACCTGCTCTCGAAAAGAAAGAGGAGTATCAGGTTGAGGTTAAACTACCTCAGGGCAATAGCTCAATTACTGTTTCTGACATTGACTTGGCCCCTGAAGATGTTGGAAATGTATTTCAGTTTTTGGAGTTTTGTTCAGCTTTTGGGAAGGTATCCTCTATCCCTATGCACAGTTTGATAGTTGATCTGTACTTAACTTTAACATAGAAATTTCAAATATTCGAAAGGTTCCTTACCTGCTTCATTTGACTTTTCTGATAGGCACTTGATTTGAGAAAAGGACAAGCTGAATGTGTTATACGTGAAATGTTATCCGGAAGAAGCAAGAGGAGACAACAATATTCCACACTCACTCAGATGATAATCCAACTACTTACTGTGATATTAGAAGAGAGAGGAGAAACGTAAGAACTGTTTTCTTGAAAGGTATACGTTTGTCTATTAGCTTCCTTTTTTGATGATGCATGTCTGATTCATTTCCATTTTAAAATAATATAGATCGGTTTGCCTGAGTGCAACTGATGCTAGTTGGTTCACTGCAATTGGAGAATGTCTTTCGGAATCAGAAGTTAAGCTAGATGATTTCCCTCCTGAAATGTTTGCAAAAGGCATTTCTCAGTATGAGAAGTTCGATCCATCTAAAAGGCTAAAAGCTTCTGAATTTCCTATGCGATGAAACGCTTGGCACAATGTAAGTAATAGTGATATTCATATATTGAATCAACTACTCTCTTTGAATGATGGCGCTTGAGGCTTTACATATTTTGATAAAAATTTCCAGGACGATGAGAAATTGCATTGATGGCCAAAATATTGAATCTGTCGAATGGAGAAAAGAAGCAAAAGAAAAAGATCAATGCAGCAAAATATAAGGTAACTGTAAAAGCTACTTAGTCTTTACAATTTAACTTCGACAACACTTTACAACCTTTCTGTCGTAGGAGAAACAATTGAAGCAGAAATTGCAAGATGAGTTGGCCCAAGCCGTAAAAGAGAAAAATGGGATTCCGTTGTTGATCACAGAACGTGATGCAATTGTATCGCGAATAAATGCTGAAACTAAAGAAGTTTATTCTGAAATGCAAAACGCAATAGAGTTATCTAAAAGTACAAATCTGGACTCCTTTGTTTCTTTATGGTTCATGATTAGAGGCTTAAGTGTTGTATCGTGTCTTGCAGAGAGTCAAGGAAGTGATGATACTGTTAGAACTAACCCGGTTGAATTGGATGACAATGGTCTTGTCTTGTATTCTGGAGATTGAAGTCTTACAATGATGAGCAAAACTTTTTGCTTCAAGGTGTGAAAGTTTTTACAAACTGTTCATTTGTTTTCACGAGAGTATAATAACTTTAATCTCTTTCCTTTGTTTTTGTATGCAGATTTAGGAAGCTGGAGTGAAGTATGTCCTCATGCAAAATGGTTTTCCTTCAGCTCTGAGCAAAAACGAGAGATAGAAAAATACATCTCTTTCATAAGGTGAATCATTTTATTTCTCTCTTAAGCTCAAGGAATTTATTAAGGGTGCCGTGACACTATTTAGAGGTTAAAACTGCTTGATTAATCTCAAATCACATCTATAGATATATAAAACCTGCAAGTAAAGTATTTATCCACATATTAACAGTATAAGTTATTCATAACTTGAAATTATAATTTGGAATTTATGAGTGTTACAATAAACACTTTCTTTGCATGGAACTGTATTTTGCTTTTCTTGAACTTTGATCAACGTTAATTTGTTCATGGGCTTCGCATCTCATTTTTTTCTTTTGAAAAGATTTTGCGGTATGAGTAATTGATGCTTCAGTGGAAAGTACATACTTTTGAATCTTTCAGTGTTACAATCAAGCAACTTCTTTGCATAGAACTAGTTCATGGGTTTTTTACTTCAGTCGCTGCTAATTTGTATGGTACTGTACTTCGGTTGATGCTAATCTGTTCATGGTTTTTGTATATTCTGCTTTGCATCTCAAATTTTCTTTTGAATCCTATGTTTTGTAGGATGAAACGGCTTCGAGCACAAAAGAATGCAAATACTATTGTTACTTAGTGATGATTCTCTTTGGCTGCGACTGCGAGCACATAAGAACATGATTCTGATAAGCAGAGAGGTAAAAGACTGACTCAAAACTCTTTTGACATGCGATTTTGAGTCGTATCGAGTATTGATTGTTGATAACCTCATTTATGAACTACCCAAAAAGCTCTGTTTGTATGCTAATGTTCATTTGAATTCTCTCTAGTATGAAACGATCTTGATAGTTATGAGTTGTTTGTATGTTTTAAGCATGAAAAGTGAACAACAGTTTCTGTAATTCGTATTATGATATTGTATTTTCAGTTTTGTAATGTCGGACTGCTTTTTTTTTTTTTTTTTGTCACAAGATAAGCTTAACAATCAACAAGTGGTCATCAAATGATCTGTTGGTCACCACGAGTCACTTTTCGTCAAAACATAAGCTTTTGGAGTAAAAGTTGTGTTTTGTTTCGCTGTAAGGGCTGGTGACATGATCCCAAATCTCTGTTTTTGTGTCGAACACCTTGAACATGTTATTCAAGGAATCAGAATCGCCATCTTTGCAGCTTCCTAGTTCCTACTATAAGCTGTGCTACTCCTATTTTAACGCAGGTACTTAGTAGTTTGTGGTTTCTCTCTTGATACTTACCTGAGTACCGTCATCCTTATAGCTAATTCTACTTTTCTTCCCTTATACATAAATATTCTGATTCATAAATATGTTTCTGATTAGAGGAAAGGATGTTAACAGTTTTCGTCATTAGTATTTGGAAATTTAATCTAAATGCTAGCTTGATTTCAGTCTAGTATGTTCACTTGCAGAAGGTCTTGCTTACACAAAAGTTCATTTAGAAATGACATGAAATTGTAGTCTTGTCAGTGCGCATAGGATTCTAAACTTATTTCTCATGAATTGTAAATGTATTGGGTTTCTTCTTTCTTTTTATTAGGTTAGAAATGATGTCACGAGATACCGTTATGGAGATGAACAACATTTGGAAGAAGCACTAAAACGGATCTTTCAATATGGACTGCTAAACTATTTCACTGAAACAAATGAAGTGCAACACTCATTTATACTTTCATCATATATATACATGACTTTACATCATGTTATTATATATATATGAATCTCTTTTGTTTACTTGCGTTTGACATGGACCTTGGCCGATGAAACTAAACTTACCCGTATCGTTTCTAATACTGTAACTATCGTATCCACAGGTCCTGACCGATGGTCGTTACTGCCTGGTCCTTGTATTTGAGGCCAAAGCTCTGCAGTTGTCAGACTTCGAAAAAAGACAGGTAAGAGTTAGATTATATCACTAATCTGCTTTACGAAATTAGCTTAATTACCTTTGGTTTCATCAAATGTAGTCTCTAAGAAGTAGAAAAAACATAAAGCTGAAACTGATACTTTAAAGCATAAAAATCTTGTTTTGATAGGCGAAATTCACTTCCTTCTTCGGACCAGACATCACTGCAGAAGTCGGTAAGTAGTGAATCAACTCACCATTAATGTTTATGAATTTCTTGTTCTCAGGAAGCCTAGCTATGGAAGGTCTGAGGAACAAGAGGAAGGTTACAGGAAGCCTAGTTATGAAAGGTCTGAGGAACAGGAGGAAGGAAGCTACAGGAAGCCTAGTTATGGTCGTCGTAATGATGATGATGAAGATGGGCAGCGTAGGAACCGTTCTGGTTCTGGCGATGATGAGGAAGGCAGCTATGGCCGCAAGAAATATGTAAGTTCAAGAAATTAACAGTTTTTGTTTAGTGAATTTTCCATAATTTGGATGTAGATTGTGTGGAAAGCTACTTTGATTGGTTAAAACTCTTTGTTGATGAATCATAGTGTAGACTGTAGAGTGATCGATCTACATACTGAACTAAAAGTTTAGATCTTTAGTGGTGATTCATGTTCATTCATGATCTAGGTTGTGTGGAAAATAAGTTTGATTGGTTAAAACTCTCTGTTGATCATAGTGTAGAGTGATCTAAAGTTTATATCATGTTCATTCATGATGTAGCCATCTGTGAACACACATTACGAAGAATCCTGTTGTAAAGTCTATGTAACAATTATCTCTCTGTTTCACATTTTGAAATGGATTTGCTTGAGTTTGCTTGAATCGAAAGCTAGTTCCAGGATCCCATTTGACTTCCCTGGTTCAGTAATTGATTGAATCTGGACAGCTTGTGGGATATTTGAATGAATCAATGTCATTGTATAGAATATTACAAAGGATACAATGTTTGCTTAAACCTAATCATCTCTGTACACAATTTACAGGGACGATGATGAGGAGAAGAAGCAGAATCGTTACAAGCATCACCACCAGAGGCGTCGTGATGAAGACGATGACTAAACCCTCTCAGTGCTGGAGAGTGTAATGAGAAAGTGTGGTTTGCTTAGCTTCAAATATCTACTAAATAAAGAGCTCTTTCTTCATAATATCTTTCAACGTTGGTGTTGTGTTTGTTTGAATAAAATGGTGGTGGGTATAAGTGTCTTTTTACATTAGATTAACCAAGGATATAAAAGCTTTTGTGTTTTCAAATAGGGGGGACATATGGGATGATTCCCCGGGGCACAGCACATATCTAACCCTAAAATCACAAATCCTCTCTCATCGGCAATTCTCCGACGACACCATGTCTGTTGTAGAAGGTAAATATGCAGATTTCTTATCTGATGAAGATGAATTTAATTCCTACTCCGCCGGAATTCGAAAAGGCAAGATCTCTCTAATTTTCTATGTCTGTGCTCGAAATTTGTTTGTCTCTGATCTAGATTTGACTCCATCCGATCGATTCCGTCCCGTAATTGGTTTATTCGTTTCGCAGATGAAGACGCGGTTGTCTCTTTGGAAACCATGCCTGACGAAAAAGTTATTGCCGAAAAATGTAAGATCTCTCTATATCTCTATCTATATCTCTATGTCGTGCTCGGAATNTTTTTTTTTTTTTTTTGTCTCTGATCTGGATTAGATTTCATCCGATCGATTCCGTCTCGTAATTAGTTTATTTGTTTGTGAAACCTCGCAGGTAATTATGCAGATTTCTTATCTGATGAATTTTATGAAGATGAAGGACCAATTCGTGAAGGTAAGACCTCTCTATATCTCGCTCGATATTGTTCGTCTATGATCTCGTAAAATCAGTTAATTCGTTTGGCAGGTATAGAAGCAGTTGTCTTTTGGGACGCCCAGGATTACCCAATCCGCAGTGGTGATCATGAATCGGTTTTTCAGAAAATCAAAGAAACTCTCAGTGCTTGTCCGAAGGTGTCAATCCATGCTTACGTAACTAATAAATTATCAGATGGATTGCGAAGTAAATATGAGCAAGCCCAAATCATAATCCATCACCTTTCCAGAGGTGAATCTAAACACACTCGGCTCTCAGTGTTTTCTTTTTTTTTTCACTCACAAATAAATGTATGTACGTAATAGTCGTTGATTCTTTGCAGGGGAAAAGGCAAATTGGCATATATTAGTGGACATTCTCATGTTGACAATGAGACGTGAATATCGCTCAAATCTGTTTGTGCTCTCAAAACAGTTTACGGAATATGATGAGATGGTTTGTAAGCTACAAGGTTTGTATTGGACAGGTTTTGGTGTTTTCTTATCCGATTCTCCTAGAAAATGGCTACTTTCTCGCCATAGCTCAGGCACTGCCAGAATTTTGACAAGCCTATTTACAAAGCGGGGGAGAGAAGCGGATACTGGTGCTGATTGCTATCTTCCTAGCAATAGCTCAGTCGGAGACGTAAATTCCTTCCAATCCATTACCAGAGATCTCCCCTTCCCCTTCATGCTCCCCTGCCAATACCGCTGTAAGATCATTCAATCTGATATATCGATCTGTCGTAGCGAATATTTATTATGTAACTAATTTACTGTATTTGTATTCGCATTCGCAGATGCTGACACATGTATCTTTTTGTGCATGGAGGATTCGTCTATCCTTGAGAAAGGGGAAGCTATCTTGGTACTTAGAAAGAATCTGGAAAAAGCTCTTAGGATAAAAGGTTATTTGGGGGATACAACATTTTGGGGTCACTTTTTAATTAAGGAAACGGTACAGCCTGAGTTGACATACGCCTATAGTCGTTGGGGACTTGAAAGAGTTGCATTCAACCAAGGTGAATTCCCTTTACTTTAAACCCTCTCCTCTTCCTTTTTTTTACATTATATATATGTGTGTGTAATTTACATCTCCGCTGATATACTATTCCAGGTGTGGGATTTGACAGGGTTTTAACAGATATTCTTACAATGGTATCAATCCATTGTTATTCGCGACCAATGAATTTGCTGATACTCTCATATATGGAAAAGTTTGGAAAAGGCACCAGGCTCGCCGAGGTTTGTGAATTTTTGAAAGAGAAACATTGTTGCAATGTTGTCGTAACACGGATTGATCAACTCGTACAATTAGCAGACCAAAGCGAGGAAGAAGTTTCTAATTGGGTGACCCAAATACCTCCTTCCCCTTGACAATCAGAAAAAAACATGCACTTCTTTTTACAATACTACCCTATCAAGTAGTTTGTGTTTATTTATTTGTTTTCAAATACCCTATCAAGTAGTTTGTGTTTATTTATTTGTTTTCAAACTCTTATTTTCAGCTTAGTAGAATTATTTCTGTCTTCAAACTAGAGCCTGTGAAATTCTCATTACGATCTAGAGATTGAGATGCAAAAGATCCAAAGCTCAAAAACAACAGTTGGTCGGATGTTAAAACAAGTTTACACATCTAGAGCCTCACAAACCAAAACACATGATTACACTATACTGAAAAAGTCTTTACATGGGGGCCTTTTTCTTTTTTTTCTTCTTTTAAAGTGTAAGATAAGAAANCCTCACAAACCAAAACACATGATTACACTATACTGAAAAAGTCCCAAAACCATCCTCATCAAACATCTCCACCATCAACATCAGAAACCTGGAGACGATGGTGATGACGATGGTGTGACTCCATCCGATCGATTCCGTCTCGTAATTAGTTTATTTGTTTGTGAAACCTCGTAGGTAAATATGCAGATTTCTTATCTGATGAAGATGAATTTAATT
>OVAQ01002662.1:0-11983 GCA_900406345.1 Erysimum cheiri | reverse complement strand
GCCAATTGTAGTCGCTTCTCGCCTGTTTTCTTGTAGTGTGTTGATGACGATAGTCATAGCCAGTAATGGAGTCACGAGTCCTCTCACTTCTTCATCATCAGAGAACATTGCTGGATACTTGTCTCGTAACAAGATGAGAGTCATCGATATCACAGCTCCAATGGATACAGAAGTTATCATTGCCACTATCAATAAGAATTTTGCTAATTTTGCTCTTCTTGAGTGTTCAGCTCCAAGCTCATTAGAAGACACTCTTAGACTGCACACATAACACATGTTTGCTTCATTAATATCTCATTATTAAGCTTTTCTCTCATTAGTCTTTGTGTAAAATAAATGTCTTGTAATGTACCTCACAGCCGCATTGTAACCAAACCGTTAATTCCGTTCTTAACAAAAACACAAGGTTCATAGGGACTTAAAAGAACTCCACCATATCGAAAGAGCAGCCACAAAGACTTGAGGGTTCTTGAGGTAACCCGCAAACAGAATCAACGCCATGAAATACCAAACCTCTAGGCTGAAACCAATAACATCAATTCACTAGGTGTACCCATAAACCTTATGTATTGATCTGATTCCAAAAGGTCTACTACATTCATTCAAAACTGATTATTTTGAATCCCCTAGAGTAAAAATAAAGTCAAAACCCAAAAAGTATACAAAATCTACATTCATTCAATGTCTAGACATAGTTTTTTTTCCTTTTCAATTATTTGAATCCTTTTCCGTTTGAATTATTTTTCACAAAAACTGATTTTGAAGACAAAAATATTCGTCCTAATATTGAAACTTGTATGTGACGCTACTGCGACATTGTTTTTTGTTATTTTTGGGAAGAAGGTCAAGTTTATATAAAAAAATCGAAAAAGAGTTTTTGCCGGTTAGATGAAAGGGTTGGTGTTACAATGTAAGACCTAATAGAAGTTCCTTACCAAAAAGAAAGGAAAAAACAAGAGAACTTTTTAGAACAACACATTCTCAAATTAAGGAAAGCTATAGATCCCCTCTAGTGAAGCCACAAACCCATAAGTTTCCTGAACTTCTTTTGGTTACTCCTGGCTGTGATCGTGTTAATGATTTGCCGGTTAATGTCCTTGAAGAGAATAAGCGGCGGTAGCATTTTTTTGCCGGTTTTGATTGATATTCAACGACTCTCACTCCAAACAAAAATATTATAATCGTAAAATTTTAAAACTAATTGTTGGTGCCGTCAGAGAAGCATAATCTCCGGCGTTTAGGTTTGGGAGCCGGCGGACACTGTTGCGGCGGCGGAATCTTGAATTGCTCTGCTTTAGGCGTCGTGCATTCCTCTTCCTTTGCTGCTTCTCCTTCTTCTTCCTTCTCCTTCTCCTCCGGCTTCTCAACCGTCGTAACCGGCGACATAATCTTGATCAATGGTACTCCATTACAAATTGTCTTCTTCTTCAATTCTGCTCCTTCTCTGCTTTCTTCTTCAACCTTCTTATTACTCTTTTCTTCTTCAACCTTCTCATTACTCTGTACCTTTTTCCCCGGGGAATCCATGTCTTACCAAAATATAAAAACAGAGAAGCAAAGCATTAAGAATAAACAGGGGACTATACAAATAGCTTTGGACTTTCATGTTAACGATACTTCTTTATTTATATGACTTTTATCACGTCTGGATAATTACATTATTTAATCTTAAGATAATACTTAGTTGGAATCTTCTTGATATAATCAAAAACCAATTTGGACAAGGATTACATATTTTTTTTCTTTAATTTAATTGCAAAAAATATATTTATATGCCTAACTTCATTTCATGGAGATAAAAGATCTTAATCAGTTTCGAATTGAAAATAGAAGTTGAGACATAGAGAGTTTAGAGAATATGACAAAAGAGGAAAGAGTACTACAGAGATTTAGCTTTAAAGAGTGTGTAGCAGAACACAATATTTGTTTAGAAGAAGTAATCACATTCTCGAATAACCAACGTTATTATCATACTCAGTCATGAACTCGTCGTTGAACTTCTTGAAGCTGTCCATGATCTCCGGCATCTCTTCTTCTGCTGGCAGGATCGTTGTCCTCAGATGGAACACGCTGTCAAAATCCGCAAGAGGAGTGAGTTTATAAGAAGAGATCAAAAGAGAAAGAACGAAACCGTTTTTTCTTGGAGATTCTTTACCCTTCTTTCTGTCCAAATCCAGAGCCAGGGACTGTGGAGATTCCTGTGGCTTCTAAGAGCTTAAGACAGTAGAAAACGTCTGGGACTTTTCCGGCTTGTTTTGCAGCTTGGATAGCTCCCGGTGGTAATCGTATTTGAGGAAACGAATACATTGCACCTAACATTTACAAAAGAAAGAATCAACAACAGCAAAAAGTATCCAAGTTTCTACACTGAACGGTCTTTGTTGCTTAGTTTCTTTTTTACCTTCTGTGAAATTGCAGACGACGTTTTTGCAGCTGTTGAATCCATCAGTCATGATCTTTGCTCTTCTTCTCAAAGATTCAAGAATCCCCTTGCTAGAGAAAAAATGTGCAAAAAGGGAATTTGTTATTTAATCCGAGGGATGATGATCACGAGCGTGTAAGCATATAATGTATATACCTTTCACGGGCGAATTGATCATATGAAATGTCTCCAGGCTTTGGAGGACTAACCATCAAACCCATCTGCACAAGTCATATCACTCTAAGAACATACGGACGATTTCTACAAAACCAAATCCTCATTACATTAAGACTTTTGACTTACAAAGATCTGCGCAGAGACATTGGGGCTGAGGGCAATTGATGCAACCTTGTATATCTCCTCAACAACCTGCAAAATCATAAATTATGTTATCATTCTTATGTTTGTCACATAACACATAACATAAGTAACTAAACAAAGGTTTAAACAGAGCGTTAAGACAAACCCTGGGAGGAATGTTGGTCATCTCAAAGTATCCACCTCGCTGTCCACATTCTCCCCAATATCCTTTGGAGACAGTGTGGAAGGATACAAGCTGAACTTCCTTGCTGAAAGGCGAACCCATATCCATCAAAACCTGTGTTTTTAAAAGAATGTTCATGTTTAAAGAAGGATCACAAATCAGGCACAAGTTTCAAAAACATGAAAGCGAAGAATGGAAGCTGACCTTCTTGGAGCTGATAAAGGGACGCTCATCCTGGTATATGTTCTGCTGATAGACCTCGTCTCCGAGAAGAACTAATTTCTCGTTATAACAGAACTTCAATATCTCTCTTAAGTTAGCTTCGCTTAGACACTGGCCAGTCGGGTTCCCCGGGTTAATGATCACCATTGCCCTTACCTGTATACACATTCAAGACAATTTGTGACTGGAGGAAGAAAGACATATGCTTTTACGCTAACTGCATCACCGCTGATAACAAGAGAAGAAGGAAAAAGAGTGCTCACTGATATCCCTTGAGAACGAGCCTGAGCAACGGATTGTCGAAGGTTATCAACATCAAGTCCCCAGTTTTCAGACTCATCAAGATAGTAAGGAACAAGAGTACCACCTAACAGTGATATGGTAGCTGAGTAGAGTGGATATTGTGGAACAGGAACTAGAATCTGCCAAACGGGAAATAAAACTTATAAATGAAATGTCAGAGGTAAATCATAGCAGAAAAGACCTCTTGAGACAGAGCATTACCCCGTCTCTGTCACCGCGTATAACACAATTCAAGATTTGCATCACACCTTTGCTAGCTCCATCAGTGAGAAATATGAGTTCAGGGTCACTGTAATATGAAAATAAAGAAGCAGAAAGCCTGAGCTGGGTTTGTTTCTACAACAAAATATATTTCATTTTGCAAGAAAGCGAAATGAAAGCAGTCACCTTGGATACCCATCACGCCGTTGAATGAACTCAGCAACCTCTTTCCTAACTCCTGGAAGGCCTCTGGAGTCACTGTAAGCACCTAATGAAACAGGAAAAAGAGATGAAAAAACTCCGATTTTCAAACTGCAGATAACCGGCTAGTAAATGAGTTGGCTAAACATGATTGATGATACCTAATCCGCCTGAAGTCAAGGAAAGATAGTGTTTAGCTTTTGCAATAGCATCAGCTGGAAATATCATTCCAACATTTGGGTCATCTAGTAGGAACGGAGCTTGACAAAGCGCAACCACCTGCAATTTTGTTTTTTTAAAACTATTTAGGCTCAACCAAGATTGATGAAGTCTGGTTGTCTGAGAATTGTATATACACATACCTGGCGAGGAAAAGTCAGCGGCTTCTGTCCTAAAGCATGAGGGTTCCCAACGTTTGTGAAAATAATCTGTTATGTAATATATTCACTCCAAGTTAGCAACTGCTAATTACTATGGACAAATCAAGTGTCGCTAAGATCATAATTGCAAATGCATATAAGTTCAAAACCAACAAAGAACAACAGGTCTATCTAAAGCTCCTTGTTAAGTTTTCATAGTTGAATCTGGATGTAAAGGAACATATTGATAACAGTTTCTTTAGAGTAAAGCCAACAAGTGTAAAGGCAGAAGAAGAAAACCCAAGAAAGTTTACCTTTTTGCCTTCTTTCTGAAGCTCAGAAGCTCGGAGATAAAGTTCACCTCTTACAGCATACTGACACTGCTTCACGTTTTCATTCAGATTATCGTAGTCCAGTGCCTTGAGAGCCATTTATTTCGCACACTTAGCTCACTTCAACCTTATCAACACTCTACAATTGCAATTAAACAGTTCATCAGCAATTGGAACCAGAAAGACAAATTGGATCAATAAATTGAGATCAAAACTAATTTGACTTAAAAAAAAGGCGACACCTTTTCAAAAGGGTTTTAAAAATCATTCAAAAGAAGAAGAAATTGATCAACACACACCTTCAAACTCGATGTTAAGACCCCCCCAAAGGCTATTTGGTGAATCAGTTTCGTTCCAGAGCCAAGGCAAGAAAAAGAGTGGGGAGAGTTTAACCTATTAGTGTGTGTGTGTGTGTGATTTTAAAAATATTTGTTTAGCAGATTACAATTGTGTGTCTGACATGAATTTGGATCATTTCCAAATCCAATCAACGAAAGAAGCAGCAGAGCCACTGAAAATTGACGAAGAGGATTTATCAGACAAAAGTCAATTCACAATATCTATCCGTGTCTCGTTTTTATACTACGAAGACCGTTCTTGATTGGAAAAAAAAGAAAAAAAAAGAAGCAGATAAATTGGAAGAGAATAAAATGTGGTGGAGATTCCAGACGAAAAGATTGTTAAATTTTGTCAGTTCTTCAGCGAAAAATATGCTTTTGGGACATGACCAATAGGGCCGACATGCGTGTCCTTCGGTTTTTGTTTCGTCCTCTTTTGGGCGCAGGTTTGTGTTTTCTTCTGTCTTTGGGCCTCTTGGCTCCTCGTACTCTCAAAAGGCTTTTTAGTTATGCCCAAGAGTTTGATTCAACACTCCAATTTTGAAAAACATTATTGTTTTTTTACATGATCATTCTGCTGCTAACTTAGAAAACTCAAGACATCTAAGTGATTAGTGAAACTTAGAAAACTTAACCAATATGAGTTGTTTAATTATGTTTTTTTTTATCAACATATTTATAGAACTAAAAAATCGATATTTAAAATTATCTGTTGTTTTTTTTTTTGGTGAAAAAAAATGATCTGTTGTTAAGTTTGATGGGTTTTCACCTTAAAATCAATTGGTAAACTTAAATTTTTGTTAAACTAGCTTTTTTTATTTTTTAAGTTAATCCGTGTAATGACCAAATTAGAGAGATGACTATTTGTGTTTATGGCTAGTGGCATTATATCATCGACCTTTAGTGGCACATTTACTCATTTAATAGTACAATTTTTATTTAGAAATTATAGAAGATTTTTGTTTGTTTTATAGTTAAATCTATTATACAATAAATTAAAAGATTAAAAGTATCATACTTCACTTAATATATAGTATTTAACCAAGATCGGTGTAACGCATAAGCAAATGAAACCATCGCTTAGGACATCACATTGGATGATAAAACAAAACAAACCATTACTAAATACCAAAAAAGAACTTAAGGCTCCATGCATTTGAGATCCTTGATGGTGTAGAGTCTTTGGAGAAAAACGTCAAAGTCATGGTCGCGGCTAAGCATGCTAATACGGACGTACTTCTTGTCACAGCCACATCGGTCCCCTCCTCTCGTCAAAACCTTCATTCCCTTCAAGAGACTTCCCAAATCTATCTCCTCTTTACACCCCAACCACGCAAACCCTGCAAAAACCCAACCGTCAACGACCCGACCGTTACAAATTTTCAACACAAAAAATGGTTTGTTTGTGGTCTCGTACATACCAGGAGAAGTGGTGATGGTTTTGCCAAAGAAGTTGCAAAAGGATTGAGGGTAATTAGGGAGAGTGAATGCGTCACCAGACTCGACGACTTCACGTAGCCTCTCCCACCGTGACTTCATCTTCTCGTAACCATACTCAAAGAAGCTATCCGATTTGATCCGACAGGTTTTGGTGACTTCGTTGAGGATCGTGGTGGCTCGAGTCTGTGAATCCTTCGACACACCAATGGAGTTTATTGTTAGGTACTGTACCATCTTCTTAGCCACCTCTATGTCTTTCACCAATGCCCACCTTCACCCCAAAAATAATACAATTG
The DNA here is from genome assembly GCA_900406345.1 of Erysimum cheiri. Taxonomy (NCBI): domain Eukaryota; kingdom Viridiplantae; phylum Streptophyta; class Magnoliopsida; order Brassicales; family Brassicaceae; genus Erysimum; species Erysimum cheiri. Next base: position 5,385 of record OVAQ01002662.1, on the reverse strand, counting down.
ATTAAACAAAAGTAAAATTTTTTTTTTTTTTTTAAACGTATATGTCCAATGGAATAGTTGAAGAATTGTTTTGCTAAAACTAGTAAGTTGAGAGTTTATAGAACTTTTTAATAATTAAGAGCCAAAACGGCGAAGTGTAAGTGGTTAGTTTCTCTCAAGAGCAAAAACGACCGTTTTGAAGTAGTTAGTTCATCTTACCCGATGCGGGATCCAGCGTGACCGGTGATCTTGGAGAAGGTGAAGAGCATAAGGTCGTGGTCTTGACGACGAATGATGGGAGTGTAGTGTGGCCAGTAATACGCGAAGTCGTGGATCACTTTCCCACCCTCCTTACGGTTCACCACCACCGGCTCTCTCATGGTCCCATCAGGGTTGTTCGGTGAGGTCACCATCTCTATGTACGGTTCCATTTTGTCGAACGACCTTGCGTCTCCTTCCCATTTGTACAGCCTCGATTCAACATACGATGACTCCTCCACGTATGTCTGTAATTATGCATAAAACAAAAATATTTAACGTACCTTAATAGAAGAATGCTTTTGGTGGAAAAAAAAAAAGAATTGGGGTACATAAGCATTAACCTAAAGGTTAATTAAATTCTGTATTTTCTTTGGGATGTCTTACTTCACAATTCACAATCACAACATAAGAATGCTTGTGAATGTCTTAAATATATACACCGAACCAAGTTGATGCTTAGGGAGATACAAGGAGATAGATTCAGTGAGTGAGGGCTTACGGAGTAATAAGGAGACGCTGCGACAATGCTGACAGGTTTGACCTCAGAGAGTGACGAGATTGCAAACAAAGCGGCCTGACAGAGTTGTGAAGAGCCAGTCCCAACCACGATGTAGCGTTCCTCGGTCGCTGCATTCCCGATCGCAGCATGCAAGCCCTTGATCGCCTTCTCAAGCTCTGGTTCTAGGAACCAACAAACATTCGTCATATCGCTGAAGTAACTCATCAGATCCCATCCTGGTATCACTACCGTACACCTGTCCTTTATCTTCATCCAGTACTCTTGGAACGCCATCGGATCTCCTCTGCAAATTAATCTCTTTTTTTTTCAAAATCCATCATGAATATATCTCTACGCCAAGACGTTTTGCTTTGACATTTACATGTAATTATATAATAACGTATTGTTTTTAAAATATGAAATAAGTATTTGGTAGAAAAATATACTGATCAAGATTGATGATGACATCATCTGACAAGCACTTGTCCTTGTTCGAATCACTGTCTGATTTCTTCAAGTTTTCAAACCCAACCATCTTCTTCTTGTCCTTGTTCGCTCTGTTGCTGGCTAATGTAACAATGTGTAGAATGTAAATGATTGGAAAATCGTAAGGAGTCTGTCGTATTTTATAAGAGGTCGTGAGGCGTAACGAGATGGAGAATTATTTTTTTAACAACAATTTATTTATGTTTAGTTATCAAAAATATAACATATGAAAAAGGGGAAAAATAAAAGTAAAGTCAACTCAAAAAAATGGAAATGGTAAAAGATATGTGTTGTATCTTGCTAGCTATAGAAAGATATGCTCCAATTTTGTGATCAATATTTTACTCATTCAAGAGTTTTGGGTCAATAGGTGCTGTTGCATAATTATTATGTTCAGTCTCCTAAACTATATGCCAGCTGTCATAACGAATCTAGTTGTGTAGAAAACCAATTTAGGCAGGTGGGGAACGTGGTCAAGAGATTATACTTTCTTTAATTTAATTACTATTTAATGTTACTTATTTCTATTTAATAGAATTCGAATTCAACCATAGATTTCACATAATAAAAGATAAGAACGCAGGTTTTTACTCAGCATCTTCCCACCATCCCCCCCACGTGTTGTGTTATCTTTCGATGTTGATCTTTCTATGCCGTTTTAGTTTTAGCTCCTATGAAGTACGACAAAATCAATTCTCATTCAATTATTTAAATTCTAAATGATGTACTAAAATAATAATGACTCGATTATTTATATTAAACCATATTTTAAAATGTATAAGCATTGTTCTTGTGTCACATAAAAAAAATCATATTTAAAAATATATTACTGCCGTCCTTTTTTTAGCGTCGTTATTGTGTCATATAGAAATTTAAATCATAGTGTGAACAAGTTGTTGATTAAAAAAAAAACATAGCATTATATATTAAATATTTCAAAGATTCATACAAATCTCATGCTATTCAAAATTAAGTATAATAATTGATAGTATATCATAAAAATGCAACTATGATTTAATATTATAATTAAAAATAAAAAATATCAACTAAATTTAGATCTAAATAACTAAAATATTCCAAATATCTGAAAATTGTTCGTTATATTTATCGAATTTTAATGATTTTTTTTTCAAAATTAGCCAAATTTTCAGATTTTTTTTAATATTTTGGGTATCCGAACCCGAACCGAAATAACCCGAATCGAACCGAACCGAAGCCGACCCGAACCTATAGAAAACCCGAACGGGTTTTATATGTCTAAACCCGAAAACCCGAAAACCCGAACTCCCGAACTCCCGAACCGAAGTTTAACCCGAATGCCCAGGGCTATTAAAACATCTCAATAATTTTACTCTTCTTTCCTTGAAGGACTCGGATTTATTGAATATTTAAGTACTTTACTTTAGTCTCACTTTTAAGTACTAGATTTGAGATTTCTAACAGAATTCAAGGCAACATGAAACTTTATCTTAGAATAGGATATTGTAATAAATAGTGAACACTGTCAAGTACAAATCCTAATCCAAAGTTAGGGGCTCAAACTAATGGAAGCCCATATCTAAGCCCATGAAAGCGATCTTGAGCTTTGGGGATTCTTGTTGTAACAAACAAAGCTATACATTGGTTGATCACATTTTGGTCTCTCTAGTCTTATTTGTCTCCTCTTTTACTGGTGTTGAGCTTCGTTAGGCAATGTCTGAGGAATCTTCCTGAATACATGTTTCCTGCACCGCTCAAAGATACTGTCGTAGATCAAATCGAACTCCACACCTGCTCGCTCTCGGTTTATAATGAACATTACATGATCTGCCTCCACAATCTTGTAGTACCTGATACATTTCAAGAAAACTCGGTAAGACTCTTTATCTTTCTCTGAATCTCCAAGAATAACTCTAATCGAGGTAAAATGTAATAATGGTTACAGCGAGAAGAGGACTAACCAGATGCCTGGTTGGAGCGGGAGACAATCCGAGTCACTACGAACAAGGAGACTAGAATGTTCAACAGGAATTCGTGGGTGAGTCATGGATATTGTGTTGAGTGCCCCATCATTTTCCTGCCAATCTTCATCTCTGAAATACACAATTTAAACAGAAGATTTGTATATTGTATAGTGTACCTTTAAGTTGTTATACAAAGTCCAGAGAAATTTACCTGTAGCCTTTATAAGGCAGAGGAATGTCACGAGGAAATCGCCACTGACTCATCTGCAACACACGGATGAAAAGCAGCGGATGAATTCCCATCACACCTGAAGGTACAGTCATCATCCCAAGAGGTTTTGTAGTACGCTTAGTCGCGTAGCTGAAGTAGAACGTGTTTGGAAAAGTCTGCAGACGAGCATTGAGCTTCATCGATCCCTGGATTGAGAGGTCAGGCAAGATCCAATCTCCAGATGATGCAAAAGGGCCTGTGTTTCCAAGAAGACAATCGACAAGACCACGTAAACCTATCTTCTTTCTCGACATGTTGAAATGGTCGAACCCAAAATTGTAATAGGATTTGAGCCAAGGAATGTCGATCCAGTCATACATTATGACTCCAAGTTTGCAAATCTGAAGCAGAGATATAGGTTTCAGGGACTTCCCGTCCTCCGGCCTGACAACATTATTAATACATTTTGGATATAAGCTCTTCGACATTTAGCTAAAAGGTCACAAAAAGGAAGAGACACTCACTGTATTCCATCGAGGTAAGTTCGAGTAGTCCCGTTTAAAGCTCCTGACAACGATGTTAAACTCAACACCCAGTTCTCATTTGTGTTCTCATAACCCTCAAACATCTGAACATATACACAACACAAGCAAAGAAGTGTCAACAACATAACCAAATCCTGTTAGATTGATCTATTTGGGATAATTACCTTATCAGCGAGCATTTGCTGCATGACACGAACAACTTGAGCACCAGCAGAGTGACCAACAAAGTGAATAGGATGATCCTCATCCCACTCTTGGTATTCTCCTGAAGTAAAATCAACAATCCATCAGCTCAATAGTAAATCTAAAGGCTACTCAAAAAAGTCGAATAAAGAATACACATAAAAGACTAAACTAAACCTTTTTCATAAAAACGACCAAATTGAGAGTGCCCACAAGCTTTACTGTGATCTTCACCATAATCAACTAATCCACCTTTCAGATAATAAAACAGTTCTCTTGCCCTACAAAAACACATCCTTTATCAGAAATTCACCCACTGAGACTAATCTCACAACAAAAGATTGGAACTTTCTCTTTTTCACCTATCGTGTACACTCGTCAAAGATCCCAAATCAGGCACCAACACTCTCTCATCCTTCTTCTCCGCTCCAGCAAAGTATGATAAACCACCTAATCTCTGCAATGACAAATCCAAATTAATGAACCAAAAAACAAAAAATCCTTTTAATGCAAAAGAGAAAAAGAATGTTTAAACTTACTCCTTTCCCAAATCCGAAAATCCCATGAACTAAAACAATGGGAGGCAAATCATTGACCTTTGTGGTCTTTTCTTGGTCAATTCTTTTGACTTCAATGGTGGCTTTGGGTTTGAAGATTGACTCACTCAACGACTGAGTGAGATCCCCGGCGACGGCTGAGCTGAATATGTATAGCCCATATAGCATATGAACAACGGAGCTAACCGATAGCTCTGCTAATTGAAGAGCTGACACCATCAACCATGGAATCATCCTCCTGAACCCAAAATAAAAACTCGATCTTTCGTCTCTCTTACAATACAAAAACAGGATTCTTCAAAAACCCCAGTAAACAAAATCTGATTTTTATGATTTCTTTTGCTAAAAATCAGAGACAACAAAGATAGATTCCGATTCTTGTTCTTCACAATACCCAGAAAGATAGATTCCGAGTTAACAGAGGATGCTCTGTGACGACATTGAATCAAGATGAAAAACCCTAATCAAATTAAGAATCACTGCTCGTTGATTGCAACGATTCCCACTCTCTGAGAAAAATGGCAACTTTTTTCCTCAGAAACACACAAGTTTCTCGTTCGTTTTTTGGCCCTCACGCATGAAAACAAGCTCTGTTTACGGACCAATGAAAGACGCACACTTCAAAGTTCAATGTTTTTCTCTCTGTGAATTTTCGTGATTTGATGCTTTCTTGTGTCAAGTAGCCCTGGGCACAAATACTCGGATCCGAAAAACCGACCCG